>CAUYLG010014345.1:0-27757 GCA_963573385.1 Cacajao melanocephalus
AGATACCATGGGGAGAAATGCCAGATATAGGTGATGGGGAGGAAGGCAGCAAATCACACTGCCATGTGTGTACCTATGCAACAATCTTGCATGTTCTTCACATGTACCCCAAAACCTAAAATGCAATTTTAAAAATTTACTTAAGGAAGGACAAAAATATTTATCACAGTATTGATTATGATAGCAAAAATGTCATTGTATCTTAAACACTAGGATGTGAAACTAATTTGATTTACTAAGCAAAAGCATACTATAACAATGTAGTAATTCTAAAATTAATCAGAATAATATTTATTTAGCATTTACCAAGTGCAAGTCACTCTGGTAATAGCTCCAAACCTATGATGTAGAAATAAATTATTTTATATAAAAAATTTTACACAACTATGCATAATATTTTTTCTAAATAGGAAGCAATCTATAGTGTGTATATTCATAGAATAAATTCTGGAAGGTTACACATCAATTGAAGGTAGAGTGACCACACTGGGATTCTCCTGGGACAGTCTATTGTCCCAAAGTAATTATTACTACTGCTTTCACTCTAAAAAGGTCCCAGTTTAGACAACAAATTGTATATGATATGATAGTTATGTGTGATTGTTTTAACTTTCCTAATTATTTACATCAATATTCAACTACATATTAAGCATATATTTTACAACTTGGGCAAGGAAGAAACAATCATATAGCTATTTCAATGTGGAAGAACCAAAAAGTATGTTTCAGACAGTATGTGCTTTATAGCAGATAGACACAGATTAGATATAGTTAATTAAAATGCTAATGAAAATGATCCACATTTTGATGTTTTCTCTCCACTATTTTATAGTCATTTCCTTGTTGAGAAGAGTTTCAGGGAGGTGGAACATGAATTACCATCTTTTTCTCAGTTTTACTAATCTGACCCTGTGATGAACAACTGTAAACTCATTTCTAAAAAGGGTTCTAAACAGGAAACATTTTCAATGGGAGGAAGAAAAGAACCAGTTCCTATCAACAGAAAGTAAAATGCTAAAAATCTCTGAAAGTTGAAGAGGATTTGCAAAGAGCAGTTAAATATTTCATTAAGTAATGAATGCTCCAAGCAGAAGGAAGAAACTGGAAGGGTATAAGAGACAGAAGTAGTCTTCAACAGGGATTCTTGGTTAGAGGGCGTTGTGAGAGAATCTCCCTATATTGGTGATAACACATGATTTTCTTTAAATGCATGAGTTTGTCATGAAAGAGATTTGTACAAGATTGGAACAAAAATTGCTTAATGGAATAATGGAAATGTCAGGTCTTGAGGCTCCAAAGTGGTGTAGAACGCTTAAATTAATTAAGATCTAACTGGAGAGTTAACATCAGCCTCTTGATGCAGTGGAGAAGGTTGAGTGGAGAGAGAAATTGTCTTTACTGGTTTCAACAGAAGTTTGCATCAGCTTAACTCAGAGGATTTCTGACGTTAAGAAGAAAGTCATGATGAAGTTAAGTCAAGCCCTTAGAGAATACCAGTTATATTTAGCAGTAACTAGCACTGTTGAATTATAAATTATAAAATGTACCAGGACATGCTCAGATCTGAACTGCAAATGTCAGCTTGGATGAATTTATAATATCCTAAGTAAGACTAGCTAAACCCATTCTATGATTTGTGTAAAGTCTAAGGCTCTCCCTATGAAGTCTGAAAATTCCCAGGGGAATTCTTTCTCAAGTTCACCTTGATCTGAGTTTCTGCTGCTGTTTACCGTCCTATACATATGCCTTTACTCATGGAGGTCCACATGTAGAATTCTGTCCTTTTGTTTATTATACATATTATACATACAAATGCACATACATACAACTCACACACCACTCATACAGGGCACTTGTGGGTGTAGGATACTTCACTGAAAGATTGGGAATAAAGAAAGTTTTACAACCACACAAACAGACCCTTTGCATCTTCTAAGGTTGTAGACATTTCTACAAACCTAGTTTCTACCTCCTAGTTCTTGTCACCTGCTTAGCCCATCTTTCTGTTTTTCTTTCTCTCTGTCTCTCCTCATCTTTCCTCCTAGGCCCTTTTCTTTGCAGACATAAAAAACAAATATTTCCGTATTTTTATATACAGCGTTAGCTTTTTCTATTCCCTTAGTGTGGGGCTCCTTTTGTGAATCTAAGCTTTAAAATTACTCTGGTCTAATTAAATTCTCAGACAATGTGTATTATTTCTCCATTACCCATCTAGGTACAGTGGAGATTTTATTTTACAGTTTAATTGTATTTCTCAATCTCACCACCAATTCACAGGTCTTTTTCATTTCTATGGTGGGCAATTAAATAATTCATACTCTATTTTATTAAATAGCCTATTATAATAAAGAGTTACTGAAGAGAGAAGAGTGTTTTTATTTTATCTCTAGCAGTTATTCAAGTTTAAAATAAATCTAAGCTTTTTGATTATATTTAAGAATTCAAAGCAATATTGTTCATCTAGGAGTATTGAGACACATTTTAGGCATTGGAGAAAGTTTGGGTAGATAACTAACGCATGTTGAATTCCAGAATACTGACTAGGTTTTTTACAATATCATGCTTGTGTTTCATTTACATGTTAGTTGGATTTATAAAAAGTGGAAATATGTTAAAAAATTCAAATCAATATACATATTCTCATGAGAAGTAAAACATATAAGCAGGATCAATGCTATAAACGGTTGAAAAATGTCGAAGTTGTATTTTGTTTTTGCTACATTTACTTATTGGTACAATAAACAGATTTGGAAACAATGAATGCATGCTAATCTGTATTGTGGGAACAAAAGTTAGAAACAGTGATGAAATGAATTGCAGAATAAAACTCAGTATTAGTTCTTTCATCCTCTGTCATCTCTATCATAGCTATCTTGCATAGGGTCCTCTTCATATGCAGTGGTTCTAGCCTTAGCACACATCCTTTTGTCTTGGCAGCACTGTCAAATATCTTTCTGACTGTGCTTTTTTCACTGATAACAGTGATCTTTTCACTACTTTTCCAGTGGTTCTTCATCTGAATGCTTTCTTATGACATTAACTGAAGTTTCTCTAGATGAGAATGTATTTCAGTAAAACAGCCACAACTATAAATCCGCAAAATAAAACAAGAACTCAGCACATAGCCTCAGAAGATGTGAGCAATACAGAAGAACTGGGAGGCAATGTTTCCACAGTGGTCTCATGTCCTTACCCAGAATGGTATTATCTGGGTCTCCTTCACCAACAGTGGAACCCTGCAACTGGTACATGACTTTGGTGTGCGTTTTTATGTGACACCAGGGTGTATGTATTTTAAATTATTTGAGCTGTCATTTTTTTAAAAAAAATAATTGCATGTGCATTAATTTTTTTACAAATTGGAAGGTGGTTATAGTTCATTTAATTCTTCCCACTGGTCTCAGAGGTAGGACTACTATGTTTTAAACAAATTATTTGGCTTCTCTTCAATAGTTTCATTTCTGACTTTAACAATTGCCTGCTTTTATCTTTCTCCAACTTTTTTCACAAGTAGATAGTGTCTCTAATTAAGCAGGCGAAGGCAGAAGCTTATGTTGTATGCATATATCCATGTAATATCATGCTGATGTGCCTTACAGACTTCCTGTTTTGCTAACTCACTTACAACTGGCAGACCATTAGTTTCCATGTGTGATGAATGCAGAAGTCTGATTTCGGCATGTGGTACATTTTTCCTTATCTGTTTGTCAGTCTTTTAGTTCACTCGTTTGGGCAATGACAGTGCGATGCATCATATATTCACATGATCTAGGTTCATGTGGTGTTGCAAGTTGGTTTCTCAGGAGCAGACTCTGAGATGCACCTTAATGAGCAGGATGCTTATTAGGGAGAGCCCTGGGAATTTAACAGTGAGGATGGAAAGGGACCAGGATTGGGCAGAGGCAGCTGTGTTGCTGTCCTAATGAAGGGCTCATCTGGTCCCATCAGAGGGTGTTCTGGAGACTTCGATGGCTATTCAGAGTTGTCCTGAGTTGGAGCAAGAGAGCCAGGACTTTTTCCACCCACATAGATTGGCCTTTGTATATGCGCGTTTCCTAGAAGGAAGCTGACCTTGCCCAGAACGTTTTCTTCAGCTGAAGCAATCTTCAAAGATGGGTGGGAGCTGAGGTTCATCTTCTGGTAGCACTCTCAACAGCTGGAGGAAAAATTTCCTCATTCCTGCATATCTGCATGGTCCATCACAGCACCTACCCACACACTTTAAACGTCATTCAGTTTACCAGGTTTCTCTGCATCAATAGAATATTAACCTAAAAAAAAGTTTTGTTCCAAACAATATCTTACACAAAATTTACAAATATACATATAAAAGAGATAAAACCATCTTATTTCTCAGAGTACCAAATATATGACTCCACAGATATCTCCACAGATACTCACATATTTAGGGCTTCTTGGAACACATTTGAAAACCTACTAGACGGAAAGTTGTAAAAATTCGCTGATCATCAGAATCAACTGAAGAGCAATAATAACAAACAAGATCACATACACATATAATCTTGGGCTCCATACCAGGAAATGCTACTTCAAAAGGTCTGAGTTTGAGCATGAGGATATAAATATAAATATCCATAAATATTCATATGCACATACACAAATGCACAGACACACATACATGTGCGTGTGTCTCATGTGATTCTAGATTTGTGTTGTTGGGTAACAGCTTTTAAAAGCCAGTTTGTTTTAAATTAAAAGAAAAGGGCAAATATGAGTTCCTATTCATTACCTAAAAAAAAATAAAAAAGATCATGGTATGCAGATTGGGAGACGGTCAGGGTTAGGAACCCTGATATGTCGGAATTCTCTATTGTTCTTAATCTTCTGCTTCTTTTATTAGTTACATGTCATTAATTTTGTGGATTTGAGTTATTACTCAAGATAACTTTGTGACTTTTTTTCTTGGAGCTGACTTTATTGGCTCACATGTTAGGTGATGGGGAAAAAGTTCTGTGATGAACTTTGACTACCACCTTCACATTCACTTCCTTGGTACGTGCATCTTCAAATATAATTGACAATGCCACAGTTCTCTTCAAAATGACACTATCCACCAGAAGTTTATGAACGATCCTGCTACTGTATGTAGTAATTAGCACTTGGGATTATTTATTTATTAAATATTTATTGATTAAATGATGCATGCTAAGCACTATTCTGGGTGTTTGTGATATTTCAGTAAACAAAACAAGACATTCTAGCAGACTGACAATAAACAATAGACATAATAAGTACATTTTGTTGAATGTTAGAATATGATGGGTGCTATAGCAAAATGAAAAAGGAGAGCACAATCAAGAGGGATCAGAAATGTTATAAAAGGAGGAATAGAGGTTCTCATTTTAGATATAGGAGAACAATAGACATTGTGGGCTATGAAAGAACGGCAGGGGGAGGAGTGGGTTAAGAGAACTACCTATCAGGTACTATGCTCACTACCTGGGAAATGGGATCTTTAAACACAGAACCATGCAATAATTCCATGTAAAACAATCTGCACATGTACAACCTGTATCTAAAATAAAAACTGAAATTAAAATTTTAAAAAATTCCATAAAGAAGAAATTTAAGTGAACGAAAGAATAAGTAAATAAATGTGGTTCAGATAAGTTGTATTTAGAAGGTGACATTTGAACAGATCTGAAAAGGAATGACAGATTTCTCCCAGATAGCTACAACCCAGACTTCTGGTTATTGGGGAGAAATCTGTTCTTACTAGAGCTGGGTTTCTCAGTGATGACACTATGACATTTGGGGCTGAATAATTCTCTATTCGGAGGGGTAGGGTGGGGAGCTGCCCTATGCTTTGTAGAACATTCAGCAGCATTACTGACCCACTTGACACCAATAATATCTTTCCCTTCCAGTTTTACTCCCAAAAATGACTCTAAACATTGCTGCAGGGGGCCAAAAGCATTCCAATTGAGAATCACTGATATAAATTACATCTATAATTTTGTGCTTTTTTTCATTTGCATCCTGTCTCGGCACTACCTAGTACGTAGTTCAACTTCCTGCTGAATTGTAAATTGCTACCTTTGTCAAACATAAAGTCCTCATATTTGTGTCAGAGTTGTTCTCTCTATTACATTTCAAAGATCAATTTCTCTGTCTCTGAATAAATATTCTCCTAGTTACTATCACTTTATAAGTCCAACAGGGAAAATTCCTCCTCCTCATTCTTTGAAATTAACCATTCTTGGCTATGCACTTGTCCATATGTGTTTTCAAACTAGCTTGTCACAGTCTATAAAAAACTGTGATGGGATTATGTTAGAAATTCATTAAATTTATAGATTAATTTACAGGGAATTGACACCTTTATGAAATTGATTCTTCCCATCCATGACCAAAAGTATCTCTCTTCATTTACTTATGGGATTTTTATGCCTTCAATAAAGATATTATTCATTTTCTCCACATAGATCTTGGACCTTTTTTGATAGATTTATTTCTGGCTATATGATAGGTTCTGTTGCTGATGTGGACGATATTTTTAAAAACAATTATATTTTCTTAATGGCTGTTTCTAGTGCATAGGGATGTAACTAGTTTTTGTATCTTCAATGCAACTGCCTTGCTTATTATTTCTAGCATTTTTCCTGTAGATTGTATTTAATAGTCGAGGAAGACAATTATATAATCAGTGGAATATAAATTATTTTTTCTTCCCAATACTTTTACTTCTAATTGCTTTTGATTGTCTTGTTGCTTTAGTTGGCGGTAATAGTAGAGATTTTGCATTCTGTTCCTGATCTTAAAGTGATTTATTCTATTATTTCACCTTAAATTCAATAATTACTATAGCCTTTTCATAGGCAATAATTATCAGGTTAAGGATGATTCCTTCCATATTTAGTTTGCTATGAATTTAATCTCTCCTAGGTTTTTTATTTAATATATTTTTGCATTTATTGAAATGATCTCATAATTTTTCTCATTTAACCAATACATGGGGATAAATTACATTAACAAATTTTTCTAAAGTTAACCTTTCTGACATTACTTGAACAAACACTACTTGTTAATACTCCTCAGGAAGGATAACAACTCCACTCTGCAAGTAAGGAGCCATCTTCTCCACTTTTGCAGACCTCATTCCTAGAAGAAGCTGCCTATAGGGGAAAATTCAAGTTTATAGGAACATAAACTTACTCAGTTTGGAGCTTGTCTATAAAAATAAACTCATAGAATTGTGAATACAAACTATATAAAATTGAATATATATTTAAAATGGAAAAGAAACCATAATTACAAACTTTTATAAAGCTGACAAATATCACAAATACCATAAAATCTAGAAAAATATCTTTTTTATTCATGAACTCCTTGATCATATGCCATGATAATACTTCTATTTTTGACAACTTTTGACCACATACTCTTCAATAAATCATCTTTTTGTGGGACAACAATTTACAAAGATTTTCTATATAAAGTCTGGATAAATTATTCAGCCCTTTCTTTAGTGTAAGTAACCAAAAATAGTTTTTTAAAAATTACTCATATTGGGTATTCATAACACTTGAAAATTCTCAGACAGGTATTGCCTCTGTTTCACATTTCTTCTGCAGGTCTGCCCCCACCAGAATTCTGATAAATTTTATTTTGCATGATTTCCATAAAGGAGCTTGGTACATTTATAAGTATATAATTTGCATTTCTCATATACTGATGACAAGAAAACTTCTGTTTTGAAGAGACATCATTAAGAAACAAATTCTCTACTTATAATTTTACACATGTGATATTTGGAAGAAATTTCCAGAGACTAGCTTATGGCTCCATAAAATTCAAAGCTTATTTCTCTTCAGCTTTTCATATATTGCCATTAGTGAGATTTGAGGCATACCTGCGGACTATGATACCACTTTGGGCCTTGTTTTTCAACATGGCATAGTGTATTAGTGTGTTCTCACACTGCTATAAAGAAATACCTGAGACTGGGTAATTTATCAATGAAAAAGTTTTAATTGGCTCACTGTTCCACAGGTTATATGGGAACATGATGTTGGCATCTGCTTGGCTTCTGGGGAGGCCTCAGGAAATGCATAATCATAAAGGAAGGTGAAGAGGGAGCACACATATTGCATAGCTGGAGTAGCAGTGAGAGAGGGCAGGGGAGATACTGTACACTTAAACAACCAGCTCTCACAAGAACTCACTCACTATTATGAGAACAGCACCGAGAGGGAAATCCATCCCCATGATCCAATCACCTCCCACAGGTCCCACCTCCAACATAGGGGATTACAGTTTGATAAGAGATTTGGGTGGGGACACAGAGCCAAACTCTATCACATAGTAAATCTTCACAGTTGGCAGGAAGATATTTGTGGAAGCCATTTCTACTCTGAGATGTTTGGCAGTAATGTAACTATACACAGAAGTGACTCTGGAGCTCATAACTATATTTTACTAAATGCAAAATATGTGTATCTCCCAACTCCTCTTCCCCTTAAGAGGATTTCAGAAATGGCCTTGAGTATATCACTATCAAATGGCAGTAGGGTAAGTGTGAAGGAATACCAGTTGGGGTGGAGAAAACTTGATCTTAAAGATTGCAGCAAATATATCTTACTTAACGAATTTTACAAAAACATATGACCAGATGCCATTGCTAAGGCCCCTCTTGGGGCCTTGGGAAGAACCTGTGCAAGGTAGGGGCCATGAAAATTGCATTTTATTAGCTTTATGGTTCACACATGCCTGGTCACATTTATGCAATTAAAAACAAAGCAAAATGAAACTGAATATATAACATATGGCATTAGTAAGCTTGTGTGACATATTTCACAATGTGTTCCCCTTGCAGCCTTGCAAAGTGAGGACACACACTCAACTTTTCACAGAACATTTACCTCCAGACTGCTAATTAAAATAAGATGCCCATAAATCATGTCTCTGATAGAGAGCTTCTGCATGAGACAAAGGCAAGGAAAATTAACTTTAAGAAAATGTCTGATAATTAAACTTTAATTTTCCTTCCCATCCCGAAAATTTGCTTGCTTTTCCTATAGATTGAAGTCAGTTCTTTTTTCTCCACACTTACATAGCTCCCACTAATATTTGATATTAATGAAATGCATACTACTAAATATTCTTGTATGTGATGATTCTCCACTTACTCATAGGAGGATGATTAACGACATTTTCTAAGTGCTTTGATCTCTAAACTACTAATTTACTTTTGTTTTTATATGGAGATCTTTGGAAATACTGAGTAGATGTTCTTGAACTTATGCTCTGTCAGAAAAGAGTTCCACATGAAAAAATCAATACATTAGCTTCACTTTCTTCTCTCCAGAAAATATTCAGATTTCTGAGAATTATTAAGAAACTCAATTAAGGAAACATTCTAAGAAAGTATGGAACAGATAATTTTTTTCTTTTCTCAAATCTTTCCTTTCTGTGCACTTTCCCTCCTTCCTTTTGTGTTCATTCTGTTAAGATACCCATAGTATTTATATTCTTTCTAGTTCATCTTAATCTGATTTTAGGGAAGCTTCTGAAAGACTCCTGTGCATCAGTATCAATTTCTAACGAATTCATTACTGATGGTTTGTTTTTCACTGACATTTCTGCTGGATCTGTGAAGCTCAAAACACACAACGAAATAAACTAAGAATAATTATCTGAAAAAGTGCTAAGAACAAGGAAATAAATACTGGTTCCAAATATAACCATAAAGCATTTGAAATTAAATAGTTCTGATTTATTAAAGAAAGATAAACAGTGAAGAGACATCTTTGAAGATGAGTAGATAGTAGGAAAAATTAAAACCTAAGAAGATATTGAGGTAATCACAGCTTTTCAAGAGTCAGAAAAAATTTAAAATGAAACAGATGAATCTACTCCAATTCCCAAATTTTCAGAATGGGTAGGGTAAATAAACCTTCTCAAATAAACTTTGAAATAAGGAAATTATAGCAATACTTAAGGAGGGGAATTAGCTTTGCTCATTTTGAACCAAGAGACTATAAATTCTAGTGAATGAGAGGGCAGCTACCCTCTGTCCTAAGCATAAGGTTCTATAAAATACAAGGCATTTTTATTAGGCACTTCAGCCTTTTGTCTTGGGGATAAAAATCACTGTACCTTGGCTGGGGCATGGGAACACATTGAAATGGTAATATTGTTGGTACTATGGGCCCCACATGTGCCTGAGCATCAATGTCAACTGTGAAGCTTGCTAAAACCCAAACGCCAGATGCACAACTTGTACTAGGAACTACTGACCTATTAAATGTAGATCAGAAGCAAGAGGCTGCTCTTAAGGAATATTTTTAAATTAAGTTGTGGTAATTGATAAATCATACTTACTCACTAAATATAATCCAGCCAAGTCATCCAGATAATCATAGAGCAGACCCCTGGATCATTGCTAAAGAGTTTTCAACTCTTCTTTTTCTCAGTAAAGACTGGTTTCCCTTTTTTGCACCTGATATTTTAAAACCCCCTTTCTCATGGTGGCAGACTCAACTAAACTACTACATATATGTGACAGATGCAAGAGGCAGATAAGGGGGAGAGTCGCAGGAGAATCTCCAACTGGCCTGCACACTGAATAGATGGGGTGAAGCCACTGGAAGTTCTCACCATTTGCAAAGGGGAGGAGCCTGGCCTCTTCAGTTCCTGTGTGGTGGCCTGGTATTCAATCTGTGAGATGGGAGCTGGCTGGCAGGACTCCCTCTAGCTTTGCTGAGAGCTTTCTTCTTCTTCTTCTTTCTTCTTCTGTCTTCTTCTTCTTCTTTCTTTCTTTTCTTCTTTCTTCTTTCTTCTCTCTTCTTTCTTCTTTCTTCTTCTCTTTCTCCTTCTCCTTCTCCTTATTCTTCTTTTTGCCCAGTACATTCCTCTCCCCTCACCCTTCAATGTGTCTGTGTGCCTAACTTTTCCTGGTTGTGACACAGTAACATAGACCTAGCTGAACTAAGGAGCAGAAATTCTGCAATATATGTGTGTGCACAGGGACTAAAACTATGGGCCTTAAACTTGCATCAGAGCCTGAATACTGATTCTGATACTTATCACTCCTGTGACTTGGGCATACCCTTTAATCTCTGAGCCTCTCTTCTCCATCTTTTAAATGAAGAGGATATTATTTAATTTATAGGAATTTTTGAGAATTTAATGTAATGATTGTACTAGAAAGTTATTTACAAGGTACTAGGCACATTTTAAATTACAAATCGTAACTGCTTCCTGTTGACATTTAGAATAAACATCAATCTCTTTAGTGAACTATTTACAGATCATGTTGTCAGGTATATTAACCTTCTGAAATCGTCATTAGAACAACTTGACTTTATTGACCAACATTACATTATTTTCTGAGCTGTATTCACTTGTCACACCTATGAGTTCCAAAATGCAATGTGTATTTAGGCTTTTATAGCATACTGGTCACATATGTCTTTCCAGTTTTCCTTTCTATAGGAAATACCCTACTCTAATGTCATAACAATCCTCTTCAGTTTCCATCACCTTACTGACTAGTCAAGAGCATTTCAACACAAGGAATATCACAATAATTTCAGGTATAGGGATGCTGTCCAAGCAAAACCTAGTGTTTTTTCCTGTACTTTTGTAGGAGTTTGTTGAGAAAGACATTCCTTGATATTCTCTAGAATCACAGGCTGCAAAGGGACATGCAAGCCCAAAATTGTTCATTGTCTTTCCCATCACATGGAAACAGCCTCTGTAAAAATGAAGGCAATATAAATAGAAGTACAGGAAACAAGAAAGAAGCCAGTGGTGCCTGCAGTGTGAGTACCTGGTTTCAGTCATGCCTGAAGTGAATCATGAACATTGTATACCCTCATAGATATTCTAGTTTTATAAGCCAGTATGCATTTTTTCCAAGCTAGTTTGTACTGGATGTCTAGTTTCATTCAGAAGCGTTCTGTCCAGTAAACATATCATGGTTTCTTTTGCTTGGAATGCCCAGATGTTTCTGTGCATCTAGGAGGTGCTATTTTATTTTTGAATTCCTCAGTAAAACCTTCCTGAACCATTTCCTTTTTTGCATCCCGGCTAAATTAGTGACTCCACCCTTTGTTCATGCCCCTGCCCAATGCCAATTATATTAGCTGTCTTAAGTATGTGATTTCCTCACAGACTGTTAACTCCCCCAGGACCTATCCTGTGTCGTATTCAACTTTATAATTTCAGAATCTTGCACACTGTATCTTATTCTTTATAATTCCAGAATCTCTCAGAGTACCCAATGCCTAGTAGGATATTAATGATATCTATTGTACAATTTAACTAAAGGAAACATAAGAAGTCACTTGCAGTTTTCAAATATAGAGTCACAATTTTATCTCCTCCTTGGCACACCTTAGACACAAGGACTATCTGATCACAGCATTCATTCATTGAATGTGAATACTGGAATCTGAGAGACAGAAGATCACATCTTCCATGATGGGGTATGTTAAGCTAATATAGTTCAAGCACTTTGCTTTCTGATAATTTGGAAACTTGGAAAATCTAGAAGAATAGATTCTTTACATAGTCCATTGGATTCATTCTCTTCCAATATCAGCTGTCTTAAATAATCCTTTAGCAGACACTGGCTTCCCATCAATTTATGATTAAATTCTCTAGCAAATGCCTGTAGTGCAGATGGTCTCTCAAGCAGGTTTCCCTGCTGGGAAGAAAGTACACTGATTGGCTACTGTGGATAGCTGGAATCCTGGCAGTCAATATTTCTTATAACTTATTAAAGTAGCTTTCTAGTACCAATCAATCCTGTGTGAGTTGGATTGGTGTGAGCCAGGTTTCCTGGGGCTAAATTACTACAAGTAAGCTGTTCAGGCTGTGTACCTGGGAAATCAGTGTATGGACTCATGCCCACAGGAGACCTGCACTGTGATAGCTGTCAGTCTTCCATTGCAGCTCCACTCCTTTAAGCCCAGGTCTGTCCTGCTGAAGGTGCACACTGAGCATATCAATATTTCATCAGGACATGCATGCCATTTTCCTTTAAATGTGGCATTTGCTAAATCCTCAGATACACTTTTGATTGTGTCTTATAGCCACTTTTGCTTTGGAGTCTCATTTCTGAAATTCAAATATAAGGCAATGAAGAAATAGAATTTGATTTTTAAATTCATTTAATTTCTATCAATTTCAAGAATAAACATCATTAAAGGTTGGAGAAACAGTAGCCTGTATAGTGACCAGTGGACATGGAAATCTTTTAAATTCCAAAGACTTTCCCTACCTTTCTTAGCTGGATTCTAGGGTTCAGATATTCTATCATGTACAAAGACATTCCTCAGAAAATTTTTCAATATCCCACCTAACACTGTGTATCACAGGCTTTGAGAGAAGGGGTGCCATTCTTCAGCCTCAGAATTTCTCTAAGATAAAACAATGCAAATCCTTTGGTGTAATTAGTGAGCAATTGCTCCCTATGGGTATGGACCATAGTTTGTTTTGCAAATATTGGATTAAGTTCCTTCAGAGAGACTTTCAGGACACTATGAACTCAAATGGGAATTTACAGGAGAGGGGAAGATTTAGTTCCCCAAAGAGAGGCACAATGGGAAACAAACATTTATTGAACACCTGCTGTGAGGTTGGTGTACCAGATATGCTTTGTTAGCAAAATTCACTTAAAACTATGAGATGACCAGATATGCTTTATTAGCAAAATTCACTTAAAAATATGAGATGCCAACAACTATAGCAAATAAAGATTCAAAAGTTTGGGCTCAAATTACAATTCTGTCCTTTACTAACTGAATAACCCTGGCAAGTTATGTAACCATTCTGAACCTCAATTTCTTCTTTTGTAAAAACAGTACTAATGAGAGAGGAAGGCAGCAGAGAAACTTTAGGTAGACAGGGGTGGGACCCTGGTGTAAACCCTGCCTTCAAGCAAAAAGTAGCCTGAAACCCACAGCCCAAAGGGGGAGAGTGACCTACTCTTTCTGTCCCCTTTCCAGCTCCCTTCTCCTCTGAGAGTTGCTTTCATTACTTAGTAAAATTCTCCATATTCACCATCCTTCAATTTGTCTGCATGACCTCATTCTTCTTGGGCACCAGACAAGAACTTATATTCCTGTTTGTCCACTCTCTACAGATAGGTTCTTTCTGAATAATGTCTTTTTACCAATCAAATGTTGCCTTTTCCAAAACTACCTATGGCCCGGTCCACCTCCCATCCTCTGCCTATAAAGACCCCAGACTCAGCTGGCAGAGAGGAGAAGTGGCTGGACATAAGAGAGAGGCAACTTGACTTTGGAGAAGTAACTGGATGTTGTGGGGGACATCGGGGAGAGGCGACTTGACTTCAGAGACAACCACTGGATGTCAGAGAGAGGAAACTTGACTTAGGTGGAGAGAGGCAGAGAGGTGACTTGACCTAAGAGGAGAGCAACCTGCCCTTCCTGTCCCCTTTCCAGTTCCCTTCTCCACTAAGAGTTGCTTTCATCACTCAATAAAATTCTCCACATTTGCCATCCTTAAATTTTTCTGCATGACCTCATTCTTCTTGGGCAGCAGACCAGAATTCAGGACTCACTAAATGGGGTACCCAAAAAGGCTGTCATACTGCCCCTTTGCCCTCACTAGTGCTCCACGTGATGAGGCAAAGGGCCCACTGAGCTGATAACACACTACTGTCCACAGATGATGAAGCTAAGAGAGCTCTGTAACATGCATGGCCTGCATAGAGTTTGCTCCTGCCAGTGCCAAAGCAGCCAGCCAGTTCCTACACTCACTTGCCTGTGTTCTCCCTCCCGCAAGGGGTGGACTGTGGCATGCACAAGTAAATGGAGTTTGCTCCTGCCAGTGCCAAAGCAGCCAGCTGGTTCCCACAATTGTTCGCTCACATGCTCCCTCCCAAGAGGGTTTGAGCATGGTGGGCTGAGTAACAGGGCACCACTGTCATCAGTCCTGTGATGGGGTCAAGAAAATATTCTGCATCACTACTAATAGTCCACATATTAATAGTTTTTAAAAGTAAAAATTAAATGAGATGTCACCTTCAAAACCTATTAGTGTATAATGGTTTTTATTGTAGATTCATCTTTATTCATCATTTAATTAAATCAGATTTTAATTAAATCACATTTGGAAACTGAGTATGCAACAAGTTGGCCATTTATGAATGCAGGTTGACCCTTATAACTATTTTTTTGGTTTTGGAGGTATAGATGATGGGAAGAGGAGAAAGAGGTATGCATTTAAGAGGTAGAAAAGTAGGGTTAAGATTTTTGCAGAGCCTTGTAAAGCTGGATGATGATAGCAGACTCACTATTCTTTAAGTATTAGATTATGATTCAGCTGCTCAGTTTCTCATTATGTTTTTAGAGTCTATTTTAGAGTTTTTGCCATTTTTAGGCTTGCTTACCACATGTCTCGATTTTTCTGATGTCAGAAATGGCTTTGAAAAGTTATACAATACTGCAGCAACCTTGGTCATTCATCAGCTCTCAAGCATCAAAAGTGCTGCTGCTATTGTTCAGCAACATTGAAGGAAGGGAATTTGCCCTCGGGACTCACTTTTGATTGCTATTAGAATTTTAGTCGTAGCTATTGCCCTCATAAGAAACATCCGTACCACCTGGGCTGCCTTGCAGTTTTCCATTATAGTGCCCAAGCTGTTCACTGAGATTCAGTGAGGGTTTAAGCAATGTCATCCATCCCAGCCTTATTTGAGTTAAGAGTAAAACCCAGTGTCTAAAATCTCTGTCTCTTGCCATCCTAAAACTGTCCCCATCAATCTTTCTTCTCATCAGTTCTAGGAAAAATGACAGAAATAGAAATTTTCCTCCTCGCTTTCCAGTTAAGGAAACCGAACTTGCTTTTAAGCATGTCACCTACACTGCATTACACAGCTACAACAGAGCGTTAGCTGCTCCATGACGAATGATGGTGCCACTCTTAACCTTGTTGTGGAAGGGCAGTTTTTCATTTTAACACAGTCCTTAGAAAATGAAAAAAACCCTGAAACATCAACCACTCAAATATTGTTTCTTAGAGCCCACTTTACTTGTTTTACACTAGAGAATCTCAGAATTCTGTAAAAAGTCAAGTATGGGCGTTTGATATTTTGGCTTCAGATCCAAACTACAGCTATATCCATAGTAGAAAAGAACTATTATCCAGTTTTGGAACTTTCAAGAAATATTTTCTTACCAAGTATATTCATTTGTTTCATATAAGCTTCAAAGCTTTTAGAATAAATGTTTCTGATGAAATTATAACTGATAGTTGGTTCTATGGTGTCTTTTGAAAGTACTGCATTTTATATTCCCACCACAGTCAGAACATTTTAGCATCACTGGCCAGGTAGTCAATATTGTTAGGGGACTCCAGTATTAAGAATTAAGGTAGGTATTCTCTCTCAAGGAAACTGGGATCTTGCTTTGATACAAAAAAATTATAATGCTGGGTAAGAGGCCTGCCTTGAAGATGCAAGGTAGGGCTTTATGAGGATGTGCTGGTATAGGGCTGAAAACAGAACTAGGTTCTTAACCATCTTAGTGCTATGAAAGCTTTTAGGGATTATACATAACTCTCCATGACTTAGGGTCAATTTTGTTAGGTTTTAGGGCTGTTGGGTTAAAATATGAAAATAAATAATATAAATTCTGGTATGTATTAATAAAAAATGTGGGAAATTCTAGACTTACTGCATCAGGATTTTTCAAAGTAACACACAACCCTGAACTGCACAGGACATGGGATGTACTGCCTGTCAAGTACTGTAGGGGAACATGGATATTGCAGAGGCTAAATGACATCCCCACTTTTCACAACAGTGAGTCTGGAAAGCTCTTATACCTTTATTATCTTACTACAAAAGGACAAAATTAAGATTTTCAATTTCCTGAAATTCTAGTTTTTAAATGTTTCAGAATCAACCTGAAAGTCACAGGTGGTGACTGCATTGAAGCCTCATATCATAAATACGTTTATTCCCAAAGAGCATGAGAGGATGAATGAATAAATGAAATCTGGTATATCCGGCAGGGCACAGTGGCTCATGCCTGTAATCTCAACCTTTTTGGAGGCCAGGCGGGTGGATCACCTGAGGCCAAGAATGTGGGACCAGCCTGGCCAACACGGTGAAAGCCTATCTCCACTAAAAATGCAAAAATTAACCGGGTGTGGTGGCGCACATCTGTAATCCCAGCTACGTGGGAGGTTGAGACGAGAATTGCTTGAACCCAGGAGGAGGACACAGCAGTAAGACAAGATTGCACCACTGCACTCCAGCCTGGGTGACAGAGTAAGACTTGATCTCAAAAGTAAAATGTAGTATATCTATACAATGGAACGCTGAACACTGTTCAGCCACAAAAAGGAACTAAGTACTGATGCGGGCTGCAGTATGTGTGAACTTCGAAAACATTCTGCTAAGTGAAAGCAGCCAGACATGAAAGACCGCAGCTTGTGTGATTCCATTTATATGAAATGTCTAGAACAGGCAAATATTCAGAGACAGAAAGTAGATAGCAGTTGCTGAGGGCTGGGGATAGGAATGAAGAAAGACTGCACGTGGGCACAGGGTTTCTTTTTTGGGGTGATGGAACTGTTCTAAAATGAGACTGTGATAATGGTTGCAGAACCCTGTAAATATCCTGAAAAAACTTGTTCATGTAAAATGGGTGAATTTTTATGGTATATAAATTGTATCTCAAGAGAGCCGTTTAAAAATAAATAAAAGGGCAGTAGAGGCCTTTGCAGAGGAAGAAGAGACCTCATACACTCGGAAAGACACCAGTATTAGTCTCATTAAGGGGAGCACATGTTCTTGACAAGGTACCTATGACTCAGACATCATATTACTTACACCATCTCATTTTCAGAGGAGAAAAGGATTCACCAGGCTGAGTTCACATCACAGCCTATGGGACACAGTTCAGTTGCCACTAGAGGGCACTATTATGCCATTGCCTTTGACAGCAATACTAGAGCAAGTCTTTGGCACCACTCACTGCTGCTGCTGTGCGCAGGAACTTAGAGAACACACTTATGGTCTTCCATGTAAATGACTTACCCTGGACTTGGGCCTCACTGTACTGGCTATTGATCCTTTAGATTGTGCTAGAAGGTGTTAGAAGGCAGAATGATCACTGAAAGCCTCAGACATTTATCTCCACTCATACGGCTAAGTACATTCTAGATTACGAACCCAGCAGCATATTCACCCAGGGCTGCAATATCTCAACGAGCTCTGAAACTGAAATAAATAGGAGCTCAGGGAATCTTCAGGCTTCAGGTTAATATTCTTTGAATACTAACTACACTATTGGCTTAGAATGGGTCTTGGTGGGCCTCAGGGATAGTGGCAATTGTGAGAGTGGTCCTCAGTGTCCAACACTGAGCAGTGGAGGCTCTAACCCACTTTGCAGAGTCAAGAAGTTCAAGTTCTGCAGCTGCAGAGCTTGGGACAAAAGGGAACTGGTGTCACTGACCTGGGTGAAGGTAGATGGGAATGGAATTACATCATGATGGCAGATGGGCAGGGCTGAGCACATTGCCTGGTGTTTGGTTGACAATTAATGTGTTAAATGAAGAAAAATGCAAATACTGTCACAAAGATCAGCAACAGACTTTCAGAATGACCAGAAGACTCATTTGGGGAGCAGCAGTAGAAAACACCCTAGTTAAGTCTGAAAAATCGGGGTGGGGAGAGGAGTTTGCTAAGGATCTGAGTTTAAGCCAAAGGCTTGGGACAGCTTTCAGCTTGGAGTCTGTATTAGGCTAACATCAAGCCTTAAACTGGCAGTAACATTCCCTTTGTATGCAGTAGACTCTAAAAAAATGGTGGCCATTTATAATTTCTTTCAGATAACCCAGGAAAAGAAATTAAAAGAAATTCTTACCATGATTGAATAATTATTTCATGGTATCATAAAGATTTATATCTTATGGGTTATAGTTTTTTGAAGATTCCAAATTTATGGAAAAGTAAATACATGCCATTAACTTCTACATTAATTTTTTCATAAACAATTGGAATTGGAATAAAATATGTAAAAACAACAGCACCAACTCCAAAATTAAACAGGTGTTGGCATGATTGATCAGACTCACAGAGCCTAACCACAGAGATGTCTTCATAATGTCCTTACAGCAAGCTAGCAGGGAGGCCTGTGTTTTAACAATGTTGACTTTGGGTGGGAAGGTACAAAAGGTTATTCACATATTCTATTGCTCTCATAAATTGATGACTAACAGGTATTATCAGTTTTGTCATCATTGCTGTTTCTCCTGGCTTCTTTGTTGATAATTGAATTCACTTTGTTGGAAATTCACACATGAATCCAAGTCAGAAAGTCTTTCTGAGCTGTGTCTGAACACTTGTAGGGAAAAATAGGAAGGGTCATACGCACTTGAATCACAAGATTTTTTCTTTTTTTTTTTTGGTCTCATAAATGTTTTTGATTTGGGAATCAGAGGAATGTTGTCCTTATAACATGAGTTGAGAAGTATTTTCTATTTTCTGGAAGGATCTGCATGAAATTAGTTTCTTTATTGCTCTTTGGAATTTAATTCACGAATGCTCACAAAGTGTTTACATCACTGTAACTGCAGAGGGAATTTGTTTTATGAAAGGGAACAACTTTAAGATTAAGAGGGAATGACTCACTTTTTTCACCATCCCCTACCTAAGGGAAGCTTACTCCCATCTTGCTAAAGTTTGAGTGCTCTTTTGACACCTTCTTAGAGCAGTCTTTTATATCAGATAAACCTGAGATCCAATTCTAACTTTGCCTCTGATTTTTCTGTAATAGACTTTATTTTTTAAAAAATTGCATTTACAGAGAAAATTGGGCAGAGAGTACAGAGAATTCCCATACATTACTTTTCTACCTCCTACAGTTTCTACTATTATTAACATTTTTGGATTAATATGGTCTACTTGTCCATAGTTGATATTAGGGTTCACTCTTCATGCTGTACAGTTCAATGAGTTTCAACAAATGTATAATGCCATGTATTGGACCATTACAGTATGTATCATTAACAGTTTTACTGCCTTAAGCTTATCCTGGGATCTATCTACTTATCCTGCCCTTTCTCCCTCACCCCTGAACCCTGGGAACCACTAATCTTTTTACTGTCTCTATAGTTTTGCCTTTTGTAGAATGTCATACAGTTGGAATCAGTATGTGGCTCTTTCAGATTGGCTTCTTTCATATAGCAATGGATGTTTAAGTTTCTTTCATGTCTTTCCATGGCTTGATAGCTCATTTATTTTTGTTGCTGAATAATATTCCATTGCCTAGGTGTACCAAAGTTCATTCATTCACTTACTATAGAATATCTTGGTTGCTTCTAAGTTTCAGGAATTATAAATAAAGCTTTTATAAGCATCTGTATAAGTTTTTTTTTGTGCACATAAATATTCAACTCATTTGGGTAAATACCTAGGAGCATGGTTGCTGGATTATATGATAGAACTATGTTTACTTTTGTAGAGACTGTGTTTTCTAACTTGGCTATATCATTAGTCATGATTCATTCTCATCAGCAATAATTGAGAGTTTCTGTTGCTACACATCCTCTTCAGTACTTGGCATTGTTTTATTCTGGGTTTTAGCCATTCCAATAGGTGTGTGATGCTGGCTGATTTTTAATTTGCAATTCCTTAATTAGATATAATGCTGAGCATCCTTTAATGTGTTATTTGTTGGGTTTATCTTGTTTGTTGATCTTTGGCTCATTTTTCTTTTTATTTTCTTTTTTTTTTTTTTTGAGACAAGAGTCTTGCTCTGTCACTCAGGCTCTAGGGCAGTGGTGCAGCATCTCATGGCTCACTGCAACCTCCGCCTCCCAGGTTTGAGCAGTTCTCCTGCCACAACTTCCTAAGTAGCTGGGATTACAGGAATGCACCACCATGCCTGACTAATTTTTGTATTTTTAGTAAAGATGGGGTTTCACTATGTTGACCATATTTGGCCAGACTGGTCTCGAACTTCTGACCTCAAGTGATCCACCCACCTCCCTGAGGGCTGGGATTATAGGCATGAGCCACCGTGCCTGGCCCCATTTTTTTGATTAAGTGGTTTGTTTTCTTGTTGAGTTTTAAGGTTCTTTGTGTATTTTAGATACACATTTTTTATTGGATATGTGTTTTACATATGTTTCCCTAGTCTGTGGCTCTCCTTTTTATTAACTGTGTAAACTGGGCCAAAACTCTGAATCTTTTTTAGCCTCAGTCTTCTCAGCTCAAAAATGAGAATAATGATATTTCTTTAATAATATACTCACTTGTTGGGCTAAGAGACAGATGTGTGAGCTACGTGAAAGATTCTAGTATACTGCCTGGCTCAGTCAAAGTTAGCCTTGTGGCTTTGTCTCTTTTTCTTCCATTTCCCCAAACATATGTCCACTTAATACTTATCATGTTTTATATATGGTTCTTTTCACACTTTAATGAGCACATGAAATACCAGATAACTTGTTAAATTGCAAACTCTGATTTAGTAAGTCTGGAGTGGAACCTGAGATTCTGCATTTCTAACAAGCTCCAAAATTAGTTAGTGCTTCTGATTCACAGACACATGCTGAGTAGCAGAATAAATTTCTAAGCAGCAAAGCATTCGAGAAGTGATGTGGCTGCTTCTAACAATCTATAATCAGAAGTAGACCCAGATGTCTGGGCAGAACAATGGTTTAGGGGGCCAGGTCCAGGACCCTACTTCCCTGTGCAGCCTCAGGACACCGTTCCCTGCATCCTGGCTGCTCTGGCTCCAGCCTTGGCTCAAAGTGGACAGGTACAGCTCAGGCTGCAGCTTTGGAGGGCAGAAGTCAAAAGCATTGGTAACTTCTACGTGGTGTTAAGTCGGCAGACGTTCAGAATGCAAACGTGAAGGAGGCTTGGCGGCTTCTACCTAAATTTCAGAGGATGTGTGGAAAAGCCTGGGTGCCCAGGCAGAAGCCTGCCACAGAGACAGAGCCTCCACAGAGGTATTCTACTAGGGTAGTGCTGAAAAGAAATGTGGGGCTGGAGCCCCCACACAGAATTTCCACTAGGACACATCCTCATGGATCTCTGGGAAGGAGCAACAGCCCTCCAGACCCCAGAATATTAACTCCAGCAGCTTGCACCCTGCACCTGGAAAAACTGTAGGCACACAACTCCAAACTCCAAGCAGTGAGAGCAGCTATGTGAGCTGCACCCAGGGAAACATGGAGGAGGAGCTGCCCAAGGCTTTGGAAGCCGACCCTTAGTGTCAGCATGAGACATAGAGTCAAACAAGATTATGTTTAAGCATTAAGATTTAATGACTTCCTTGCTGGGTTTCAGACTTGCATGGTGCCTGTAGCCTGGTTTTGGCCAATTTTCCCTTTTGGGATAGTAATGTTTACCCAATATATGTACAACCATTGTATCTTGGGTGTAAATAACTTGTACTTGATTTCATGGGCTTATAGGTGGAAAGAATTCATCTGCAGATGATTCTTTGTACTTGAGACTTAGGACTTTTGATTGAGTTGATGCTGGAATGGATTAAGACTTTGGAGATCTATTGAGAAGGGATAATTGCATTTTGCAATATGAGAAGGACATAAGATTTGGGGGGCTGGGGTGGAATGATAAGGTTTGGATGTTTGTCCCCTGCAAATCTCATGTTGAAATGTGATTCCCAATGTTGGAAGTGGGGCCTGGTGGGAGATGATTGGAACATGGGGGAGGATCCCTCATTAATGGGTTAGCATAATTCCCTCAGTGATGAGTGAGTTCTCGCTCTGAGTTCATGTGAGATCTGGTTTTTTAAAAGACCATGGCATCCTCCTTCCCTTTGCACCTACTTCACTTTCTGCCATGATTATAAGCTTCTTGAGGCCTTCACCAGAAGCTGAGGAGATGTTGGTACCATACTTGTACAGCCTGCAGAACTGGAAGCCAATTAAACCTCTTTATAAATTACGAGTCTCAGATATTCCTCTATAGTAATGCCAGAACGGCCTAAAATAGTTGACAATCCTCCGTTTTCCATACATAGAACACAATAGGAAGAATATAACAGAAAATACCATAGAGAGTTAAGCATTACCAATGCTGTTTAATGAAAACAATTCTAAGTTACACACATATACCATGTACGCATTAGGGTCAAGGTGAAGGAATTTAAAGTTTACTGTATCTCACTGGAGGAGGGCTAAGAACCTTGCTTCTTCACATACATATTGCCAGTTTCTTTAATACACATGATGAGTAAATTAATATTTATTAATTTCAATTGGTTGTAGGAAAAAGTAAGATGAATAAAATAGTCTGAGTAATCCCCAATGATGAAGCAGAGACATAGGATGGATTTTGAGGAACAGATAGGATGATATTTGGCAGAAAAGGGGGAGGAGGTGGGAATGACCCTTGAGCTTTAAACAGAAGGTGCACAGTGAAGGGAATGTCCAGTGGGGAGCTAAAGGAGAATGGCTGGGCCAGGTGTGAGAGGAAACCAGGAGCCAGTGAAAGGCTTTAGCTGTGTAGTCAGAATTAGAAGACAAAAGCAGAAACACACTGTGGAATAGAAGGAGTAGAACAGTAGAATGAACTTAAACTGGAAGACTAGTTAAGTTTCTTCTCTGTTGTAGTAATTAAGAAATGCATTGACAAGACTTGCGCCAAGTCAGTAACAGAAAGATGAAGAGAAAAGGAAGGATTCATTGCAAAGGATAATTCAATAGCCTGAGCTCTCCTGCTGTGTATACTGCTGTGGAGTTCCCCAGTTAAGAAAAGGAAGGGGACCCTCAAGCCTCCTTGCCTATATTGTGATGATAGTCATTTCTCCTATACCTAGGGATAGAACAAATGCATCAGTGATGGAGGACCCTGAGAAAATAAAGTAAGAGAAGGGAGGGATAGGGCATGAGTGCAAAACTAAATTTGTCTGCCTCTTTATGGAATTATTTCAAACCTTTCCTCCCTTGCTTCTTATACCTACCAAATAAAGACTCCCATCTAAACCTCCACTCCACATCAACTTTTACCATTTGGAAGAGCTTCCAAGCCAGGAATATCAGAGCTGGAAGGAACATGATAGAAAGAAGGAAAGTGAAAGTGAACAGTTCACATAGCCAGCAGCACAGTAACTGGCAAGGGGCAAACAAACCCACAGATGCTTTCTGAATGAAACAAATGAGATACTTACAGGGAAAAGATTAAAACCCAGAACCTCTGACTTCCAGACCACTTGAGTCTGCTGCGTGACCCTCAGCTGGCTCTTCTTAAATCCATGCTGCCTGAGTAAATGTCCAGGCTCCAGATATTTAGATCACACAGGGAAACTAGAGTTCATGCTGAGACTTATTATGAGAGCTGCCTTTTAGTAAAAGGGAGGGAATAGAAGAAAAGTATCTGGGGAAGCCATAAAATTAGATTCATTAAGTTATCAGAGCCCTAAAAAAATTTGGTCCCACTGGTGATACATTGAAAAAAAATAAATGGTTGGGCTGGCCATAGGGTTCACAGGGAGGAATCAGTGCTAAAGATAGTAAGAAAAACAGCTCAAAGACTCCCTCTAAGCTAGCAGTACTTTCTTTCCTACAACTTCATTTTAACTTGGCTTTGTTTTTTACATTGTTTGGGGCTGTTTTATTAAGCTCATGGATCCCTCAGACAGGTATATAGCAATAGAGTGAAATAAAAGGAGAAGAAATACTTGCTACAGAATGGAGTGAGTAAAGAAAAAGATTATCTTTTGTGGGGAGGCTCTGAAATCCTTGGGTCTCTAGATCAATGCCTGCTCCTCAATTTTCCTTTCAGTTCCCACCTAGTTGGATTGTGGGCAATCAGAAGCTCAAAGGGGATGCTCTGAAGAGGGGATCCTTTCTGGTGTGTTGAAAAATCCCTGGGCTTGTGGGTTAGCAAGAAAGGTGTGGTGTCTCTCAGCTATGGGAATGTAAGGTTTACATTTTGGGGCCATGGAATTAAACAGACGAGGGTAGACTCTTAGCTCTGACTCGGTCAAGTTCTTGACCTCCTAGTTCAGTTCTCATTTCTAAAATGAAGATAATAATATCTATTTCATTCACTATTTTTAAGGATTAAATGGATAAGTTATGTAAAGTGCTGAGCACTTCGCCTGGTACATAGGAAGCACACAGTAAATAATGAAGATTATCATTATTAATAGAAATTATTATTATTATTACCAGGGAGCTTCCTGGAGTGCCCACTGGGAAACAATGTGGTTGTGTGGCTACAACCTTGGCAGCAGAAGTAGGTGACAGAGGGGAATAAACCAAGAGTTTGGCCCCCAGAGCTTTGGGTTTCTGTCTTGCCCTAATACTTTCCAGTTGCATTTAACTCAGAAAAATCTCCCAACCTGTCTAGATTTCAGTTTCTTTGTGTCTGAAGAGTTCAAAAAAAGAATAATAAAAGCCCCAGGGAGATAATGGACCAGAGAGAAAACTTTATACACTGAACTGTTATGTTATACATGTGAACTATTATTTTGTTATTTGTAGCAAATCTGGACAGTCCCTTCCTTTGTACCTCCAGCTCCTGCCTTTTTAACCTCTGAAGCCAATCTCTGAGCACTGCTAGGGCAATCCCAATGGTGAAAGTTGACTATAACTTTCTATTTGTTTGCTGTGGTGATCTGCATGGAGACTTTCTGTCAAGTTTATCACATCACAGGACATTCCCCAAAGCAGCTGTGGGTCACTCCCCTTCCTAACACCCCTACCTTTTTCAATCCTCCTACCTGCGTATCTGAATGGCATGAAAACACGGCCTTAGTGCCTATGAAACAGGCTCATGTCACATGGGAGCGGTCTCAGTCAATCAGAAAACCGGGAACATGGGAGAGTCTACTCTGATTGCAGAGGTGTGGTCTCAGTTCTTTTTGGCAGGTTTATGTCAACTCCTCAAAAACACAGAAATATGTCTGAGTCCCTGGGAAGGAGAATAATAATAAAGAGATCTTTTAGCCTGGAGGAAGAGCCAGGCTTGCAAATAGAGAGTCCTGTGCTCAGGCAACATTCTGCCAGCCAAGTTGTAGCTATCTGCAAAGATCCTCAGAGGCAAGTCTGCATGGAATTCATCTGTCATGGAGCCTACATCTGGGAGCTTGGTGTGACTATGAAACACAGAGATGGCTCTTTAAACAAGTATTCTTGCACCTTGGCATCCAAAATAATGGTGCCCTTTAAAACAGATGCTACTGAAGGCTAGTGCTTATTTCCTTGTAAATGCACCTACTGTATTAATTCCCACTATGCAACATATTGGGAATTTTTCCCTTCACAAGGTTTCAGAGGCAGTTACAAACTGCAAACAAAAAAGGCATCTAACATTTGGTTGCCAAATTACATTGTCCAACTTTATCAACAATATAAGTTATTTTTAAATTTTATCATGAAAACAATAAGAATTTATTAAATATGTTGAGTCCCTGAGCTCTGCAGTTTTCAACTACATTCAAGGTGGGAACAGTCATCCTGGGGATAATCCCTAGACTTTAGTTGTCATTCCAGTGAGCTTCTCAGTGTAAATTCACACTCAGAATTCTTTAATTCCAAAGTCAATAAAATTTCCATTAGGGTAAAGTGATTGTTTTTCAAGTTTCAATCCATCTTTAAACGACCAAAATTTGCCAGAGAATGTGCTGTTAGGAATTCTAAAAGTGGTTTTGTAAACGTAGAATCAAATTTTATATTTAAAACTTGAGCTGGCTCTGTCGAAGTGAATTTATGTATTCATGTAATATATAACTACTTTAAAGGGGAGTTTTGCTCATTTCCTATCACACATTACATATGTTTATTTGGAAAAAATATTTTCTTCCTCAACTGTAATCCATGAGTTTTTTCTCTGATGCGCTTCACTTTTTTAATTTTTAGCTTGAAAGATATTTCTAGATTTGTTTATTCAAAGTTAATTCATTAATTCAGCACACCAGCATGCCCAAGTGCATAGTGTGGCCCACAGTCTGATCCAAGTCAGCTGTTCATATCTACAAGCATTCTTCCTGTCACTCTTTATCTGATGCTCAGGTAGCCTTCTACCGCAGCCTGCTCACCATTTACAATAGAATGCCAAACTTAATAAAATTCTCAAAGGTGGTGTAAATTACACTAAAGAGCAGGGTTTCAAGCTCTCACCAGGAAGCATGGCCCAAACTTAAACGAAGAAGTGGGTGTGAAATAATCTGTACAGTGTTTGGCACAGAGAGATACTCTAAGATATTAACTTCTTTTTTTTTCCTTCCATAAATCATCTGCTTTACATCTCATGGGTGTACCTGGGGTAAAATAAGTCTTATTTCAGGAAAAATTTTTTAAAAGGACATGTTGTGAGTCTATTTCTCTAGATATTCCAAGCTCTTCCTCAGAATTACTCAGATGGATTATAAAGTCAATATGCAGAACCTCTTGATCAGTGATTATCCACTGTCCTCCATGAAACTTAGGGCTTCATGAGTTATCTTTCAGAGTTTCTCAAAGGACTTAGTGGTTTTAAAAGCCATAGTTCCTTAATCTAGTTGAAGACATTGCAAAAAAAAGCATAAATGTTCTTAATCAATGTGTTACAACGGAAAGACAGTGAGCTGGGAGCCTCCAGCTGACCTTGGTTCAAATTTCAACTTGACTGCCTACCAGCTGTATGATCTTAAGAAAGGCATTGTACTTCGTAATACATAGTTACACAATATATGTATATATGCTTACTTATAAAGAGATGTGGTACATTTCCTAAGATCGTTTTGTGTGTGTGTGCATGTATGTGTGTGTGTGTGTGTGTGTGTGTGTGTGT
>CAUYLG010014348.1:0-79837 GCA_963573385.1 Cacajao melanocephalus
AGTATCAGTACTGTTTAGTTCTCTAGTGACTAGAAGTTAGATGAAAATGAAAGCATTCAACTAACCTTTACCAGAGAATTAAAGTTAGCTGGGTGTGTGGCAGCAGGCACCTATAATCCCAGCTACTTGGGAGGCTGAGGCGAGAATTGTTTGAACCCAGGAGGCAGAGGTTGCAGTGAACCAAGATCGCACCATTGCACTCCAGATTGGGCAGAGACTCTGTCTCAAAAAAAATGTATTTTTTTAAGCACCATTAAATACTTGCAGGAAGAAGTGAGGAGACTGAGGGAGGTATTGCTCCTGCGACTTCAAAACCATTCATGGAGATAACCCCCGGCGTCACTCATAGTGTAAACTCACTCTCGAACTTCTTACATATAAAAAATGTGAAGGTGCTTTTGAGAGTTTCCTCTTCATGCATTCATTAATCAGACATAGTGTAAAGGTGCTTTTCTTGTGAGGGTAATTGGTATAGCATATTGGCGCTTCTTTTAAAAAAATATTTTGGAGCAACAGTGACACAAAACTGACGCAACTGGCAGGAAAGTTTGCCAATGAGTTGAGAGTGAGTCAGAGAGACATTTTACAACTTATCAGCCAGAGGAATCACTGATAATAACGTTGGTTGCCATAGCAAGTTCCTATCAGGCACAGGATTTGATACTCTCTCCAACTCCATAACATATTAGCTCCATTCTATGGCCGAGACAATCAAGACTCAGAAGTGTCAGCAGCTTACCCAAGGTCCCAGGACTGCAGCTTGCCCCAAGCCTTATCTTTCCCAAAGCTCTGTCCCCCTCATCAAGGTGTCTCCAGAAGAGGAAGAAGCCAGAGAGGTGAAAGATGCCAGTAGCCCCTGTGAGAGGCCAGCTAGGGGGCCTGCCTTTCACCCTGGTGACCATACAGTTAAAACAGTCACACTTACAGTGGCTTCAGGTCTCTCACAGTCATCATTTGAATTGCAGGACGGTGTGACCAGGCTCTGAGGGAAAGGTGAAGACAGCATGGCAGCCTAATGAGCCGGGCTTGAGGATGTACTGGCTGGAGCTGGCCCAGAAAGAGACCTGGCCAGGTATAATGGCCACCTGGGCAGGTATGAAGTCCACCTGGGCAGGTATAATGGCCACAGGCTTGCCACGAGTATGTGTGTGCAGGCAAGAGAGAGTAGGAGTGTGTGTATGTGAGAGAGAGAGAATGTTTGCACGTGGATGTGTAAATGTGTGAGTGTCACGTGAGCTGGTGTTTTTGCACATTGATATGTCTGGGTGTGAGTGTGTAAGACAGCATCCATTTATGTGTGTGAGTATGTGTCTGAGAGCACCTGCACATGTGTATGTGAAGAGTCCACCTGAAGAGCTTCGTAGTTAAGGTACTTTTGCTGCTCTGGGTCACTCTGAAGTATATCTGTTCCTGGTTGTCTAGGATGCTACAATTGCTTATAATGTTTGTCAGGGGGAGCCTGAAGGAACATAGTCCCCAATTGCTAATCCCCCAGGAATGAAATCCCCACAACCCAGCAGCTATCATTTAGAGACTTTCTCAATTAGCAATCACAATGCCTAAAGCTTTGAACAGTTGTTGCATGTTTATCTTTCTCTTCAAGTTCACTCTGTTGGCTCTCAGAACCAGCCAAGTTCAAACAACCTTCTGTCTGGCAGCCACGAAGACAGCTCCCCCAGCTCCCATCCCAAAGCAGTTATAACCAGACAGAGGTTGGAGCCAATTTTGATGATCTCTCTGTGTGTTCTGTTGCTTTTGTAAAAATGTGAGCTTTATGATGTGCTGATGTTCATCAAAGAATTGCGGTGGCCTACAATATTAAAAACACACATCCAACAGAAACACTTCAAAAACTCAGATTGAAATTCAATTCTAAAGAAGAGAAAGAGGTTTCATTGTGTGTTCTGTTGCTTAATTTTCATTTATGGTAAGATAAAGCCATGAGAGGTCCAATACTGAGTAATGGTTAAGAATATGCCTTGACTGGGCCGGGCACGGTGGCTCACACCTGGAATCCTAGCACTCTGGGAGGCCGAGGTGGGAGGATCACCTGAGGTCAGGAATTCGAGACCAGCCTGACCAACATGGAGAAATCCTGTCTCTACTAAAAATACAAAATTAGCCGGGCGTGGTGTCACATGCCTGTAATCTCAGCTACTCAGGAGGCTGAGGCAGAAGAATTGCTTGAACCTGGGGTTGTGGGGTGGGGCTGAGGTTGCGGTGAGCCGAGCTCCTGCCATTGCATTCCAGCCTGGGCAACAAGAGCGAAACTCCATCTCAAAAAAAAAAAAGAATATGCCTTGACCAAGCAAGATGGCTAATTCCTGTAATCCCCCCCACCAAAAAAGAATATGCCTTGACCAAGCAAGGTGGCTCATTCCTGTAATCCCAGCACTTTGGGAGGCCAAGGTGGGTGGATCACTGAGGTCAGGAGTTCGAGACCAGCTGCCCAATTTGGTGAAACCCTGTATCTCCAAAGAAAAAAAAGAGAGTGAGAGAGAGAGAATATGTCTTTAGGAGTTATACACACTCTGGCTTTTAATTATTATACTGTTTGTTTTCTCCAGGCCTCAGTTTACTCATCAATAAAAACAAGGACAATGATAGATCTACCCCGTATGATTGAAGAATGGAATAAGATAATGCATATAAAGCACTTAACACAGTGCCTGGCGTACAGTGAGCAGGCAATTTAGCTATGTCGTTATTTTCACTGCCATGTTAGGATTTGAATGAAATCCAAGTTGCATCTCTTTTTGGTAGTATGCACAGATCTAGGTGGGATTTCCTCCTCTCTTCTGGTCCATTGGAAAGAGAGGTGAAATGAATATAGTACTAGAGTCCCATCATCTAGTAACCAAGAGCAGATGTGTGGCCTGATCTTGTGTATGGCAGCAGGGTTGTTTAGGCTGCATGAGAGAGTGTGTGACTTGGGATTTCCTTTACTTTTCTGTTTCTTAGTTTTGGTTTTGTTTGCAAGCTCTGCTGGGCATTTGCATGGGCTGGACTGGCTTGTGGGCTCTGTGATTGCTAGGAATGGGGCTGAGCTGAGCCAAGGTGATGGCTTGTGCTCAACTGCAGGTCAGGCTGTGGCTACCTGGGGTATAGTCCTGGAAGACCTGTGGGCTTCCTTCTAAGGCCTACTTGAGTTCTGTTGATCTTTGAGGAACAACAGATCTTAAGAGCAACCAACCTCAGAGAACACTGGTAGCCTGTTTGACAGACCCAGCCTGTAGCATAAACACTTCCATGTGAGTTTTTTACTCAACCCAAAATATCTAGACACACAGTCATCATGTGCATACATTCCTGATGTCTCCGTTGGGTGGGTGAGAGGTGATCTGGGATCTCTTTAAATGTAGTTAAGTGCTCAGGGAAGTCCCACTGAGCCTTCCTACCCATTCAAGAACCCTGCTGTCTTCTAGCTTCCCCTTGGCATTGCCTCAGTTTCCCAGATTTCTGAGGCAAGCACCCTCTGTACAGGCCTGTGTGGGGAGTTACCCCAGGAGCCATCAATCTGGTTCCACCCAGTAGTGTTATCCATGCAAATGTCTGTCTTGCATTCTTGCCCTGCACCCAGCAAGACAGATTCAAGGGTTAGAGCTGCCTGTTATTTATCTATGCATCCCCATCCCCACCTCTCACTCCAGGTCTCCTTGATGCCTGGCACTGAGTAGGTGCTCAATAAATATTTGTTGAATCAGGGCATGCGTATGAAAGCAAGTGAGCAAAGGAACGGCACATTTCACAGAATGAGAAAATATTAAGGCAGAAGTAAACCCTGCGGGTCTTAGATTAAGCCTCCATACATTACAGTCATGAACACAGAGGTCAGGACTCCCCCAAGAGGTGGGGCGTCTCGGTGGCAGGACCAGAGTCCACGTGTCCCACTTTTGCTGTGACCCTGGGCTGCTGTGTATTCCCTCTCTCTTGGACTTCATCGGTCATTCTCAGAAGGAGACTTCAGAAAATGCCTGAGAAATGAAGCAGTCTACCTGGGTCTCTGTCAGCCCCACCTCTCACTGAAGTCAGTAGTTCATTAACCAGGATATAACTTGGCCTGGCCTCATTACAAAACCAAATCAATAAATATTGATTGAGTGTCTACTATGTGGACAGTCAGGTGAGAATGACAGAAGGCAGGAAACAAGAGAAGAGAGAAGCCTTGTGCATATCTGTCCTATGAATGGTTGCTCTGACACTACAAATCATGCCCCTAACACAGTCCAGAGGATGCAGCAGGCATGCCTCTGGGCTTTCAGGACGAATGATAAGGGGAGGAGGTGTCTCTCCTGGCTCCAAAGAAAGCCCCTTTCTCCCTCAGGTGAGAGGGAGAGGAAAGAAAAAGAAAAATGTTATGTAAATAGTGAGTCGACAACTACACCCTGCTCATGTACAAAAATTCCAGGAATGATTAAACCAGACTGTGGCTCCAGGATAAACAGAAATTTAGCCTCACAATTGCCCCGTGCTCTTGCACACACATACACGCTCCCTTTCTCTTTCCATGTCACATTGACACACACAGTATGTTGGTGCATGTCTATCAGCTTGTAACTGGCCCACAAGGAAGGGAGTTCTTCTGAAGAGCCCTCAAAGATGCCCACTGTCCCTGCTTACCCACTCCTTCATTGTGTCCTGGGCACCTCAGTTAGTTGCTCCAGGCTTCTACTTGTCCATTTTTAAAAGGGAATGCTACTGGCTGAATGCAGTGGCTCACACCTGTAATCCCAGCACTTTGGGAAGCCAAGACAGGAGGATCACTTGAGGTCAGGAGTTCAAGACCAGCCTGACCAGCAGGCTCTACTAAAAAAATACAAAAAAAAAAAAAAAAAAATAGCCAAGCGTGGTGGCACGCACCTCTGAAATCCTAGCTACTAAGGAGGCTGAGGTGGGAGAATCAGTTGAACTAGGGAGGCAGAGGTTGCAGTGAGCTGAGATCATGTCACTGCACTCCAGCCTGGATGACAGAGTGAAACTCTGTCTCAAAAAATAAATAACAAAGTAAATAAAATAAAAAGAGAATTCTTCTGAGACACATTCCTCCTAGGGAAAAAGGAAAGGACTATAAATATCACTATTTATCTGCTTTACACGATGCTGTGATTACAGTTGTGCTTCATAGATATAAACATTCCTTAGAAGTTGTACTGTGTGCTTCACATAGTCATAGTATTTTTCAACGGTCAAGTACATCCTTCAGTATACCACTTTCAATGGTGGATAGACCAACTGTGCAGATCAACAAGGAAATAAAAGACCTGAATGACATGTAAAACGACTAGCTCTAGCAGACATCTATGGAGCACTCCACCCAGCAACAGAATGCACATGCTTCTCAAGTGCAAATGGAACATTCTCTAGGATAAACCATGGGCTAGGTGACAAAACAAACACCAATACATTTTAAAAGATAGAAATACTACCAAGTGTGGCTGGGCATGGTGGCTCACGCCTGTAATCCCAGCACTTTGAGAGGCTGAGGCGGGCAGATCACCTGAGGTCAGGAGTTCGAGACCAAACTGACCAACATGGAGAAATGCTGTCTCTACTAAAAATACAAAATTAGCTGGGTGTGGTGGTGCATGCCTGTAATCCCAGCTACTTGGGAGGCTGAGGCAGGAGAATTGCTTGAACCCGGGAGGTGGAGGTTGCAGTGAGTGGAGATCGTGCCATTGCACTCCAGCCTGGGCAACAAGAGCAAAATTCTGTCTCAAAAAAAAAAGAAAGAAAGAAATACTACCAAGTATGTTCTCTAAGCACAGTGGAATAAAATCAATAGCAGACAAAAAGTTGGAAAACTCACAAATATGTGGAAATTAAACAACACACACACAATGGGTTAAAAAGAAATCAAAAGGGAATTCAGAAATCGTCTGACATGAATGAAAATGAAGATGCAACATATGGGAACTTATGGGAAATATCTAGGACAGTGACTACAAGGAAATTTATAGCTCCGAATGTTGACATTAAGAAAGGACAGAAATTTCAAATCAGTAACCTAATATTTCACCTTAAGAAACAGAAAAGCAACAAACTAAATCTAGTTCTTTCTAAAGCAAAAAGAAAGAAGAAAATGACAGAGATTACAGCAGAAATTGATAAACTAGAGACTAGAAAAACAATAGAGAAAAAAAATCCATGAAACCGAAAGCTGGTTCTTTGAAAAGATCAACACACTGACCAAAAGTTGGCCAAGTGCTGTAGCCCACACCTATAATCCCAGGACTTTGTGAGGCCATGGAGGGAGGATTGTTTGCACCCAGGAGTTCAAAACCAGCCTAGGCAACATAGGGACCCTGTCTCTATAAAAAAACACAAAAATTATCCGGGTATAGTGGTACACACCAGTAGTCCCAGCTATTTGGGAGGTTGGGTGGGAGGATTCTTTGAGTCCAGGATGTCTAGACTGCAGTGAGCCAAGATCACATCACCACAGTCTAGCCTGGGTGACAGTGAGACTCCACTTCAAACAACAAAAATAAAATAAATTGGCCAAAAGTCACTCCTAAACAGAATTCACTGTCGATAGGGCCTTTAGACAACTTGCTCATGCTTGACCGTGGAAAGAGGTTGAGGCTTTGAGAGCTGGTGGTGTGGCCAAGGTAGAGGTAAGATTGGAAACCAAGTGTCCTGACCTCTACCTGAGGCTTCTGACACTCTCCCTCCTCATTTAACACCTAATAGCAAATCAAACGCTTGTATAGCCACTCATATTTGTAATGCAATAGGAAAACCATTGGAGAGAATTTTACCATTGGGTAAGATAATAAATATTCAAATAAGTCAAATCATTTTCTCCTGTTTTGTCTCCCACATAAATAAAAAAGTATTTATTTATTTATTTATTTTGAGTGAAGTGTCTCTCTGTCACTAGGCTGGAGTGCAGTGGCACGATCTCGGATCACTGCAACCTCTGACTCCCTGGTTCAAGCAATTCTCCTGCCTCAACCTCCCAAGTAGCTGGGATTACAGGCACATGCCACCATGCCCTGCTAATTTTTGTATTTTTCTTTAGTAGAGATGGGGTTTCATCATGCTGTTCAGGATGGTCTCGATCTCCTAACCTCATGATCCACCCGCCTCAGCCTTCCAAAGTGTTGGGATTACAGGCGTGAGCCACCATGTCTGGCCAAAAAGTATTTATTTTGATTTGTTTGAAGTAGATTACTCTTCCAAGCAAGCTTTAAATAGATTACTATTCCAAATGACCAATTTTCTGTGGTTGTTTAAGAACAACCCAGGACTGTAATAGATGTGGCAAAAGAGAATTTAAATGATGTGCCTATAAACAACTATGCTCCTGCAAGTTCAGGTAGTTCAAGACCAGACTGGGCAACATAAAAGTATTTTATATAAACTCAATTAATCTTTGCAAAAATTCTATTCTATGACGTAGATCCTATTACTGATTCCACTTTACAGATGAAGAAACTGAGGTGGAGAAGTTAGGTAATATGTCCAAGGTCATAAGCAGCTGAGCTGAGCATCATTAAGTCTATGTTCTTTTTTTTTTTTTTGAGACAGAGTCTCACTGTGTTGCCCAGGCTGGAGTGCAGTGGCGCCATCTCAGCTCATTGAAACCTCCTCCTCCCGGGTTCAAACGGTTCTCCTGCCTCAGCCTCCCGAGTAACTGGGACTACAAGTGCGCACCACCACGCCCAGCTAATGTTTGTATTTTTGATAGAGACAGGGTTTCACCATGTTGACTAGGATGGTCTCGATTTCTTGACCTCGTGATCCGCCCACCTCAGCCTCCCAAAGTAGTCTGTGTTCTATTTTTTTTTTAACCAAAATATGGATCTCCAGTTCAATAGTCTGTATTCTTAACCATGCCACATAGCCCCTGGAGGAACCCAGATTTAAGATCTGGCTCTATCAAGTATTGTTTATGGTGATGATGATGATTTTACCCTCTCTCTTTCAAATTCCTACTTATTTCCTCCAGCTGAAATCCTCTTCAGGAATTGGAGCAATTAGGAATCATAGTATGATAAAAAGTTAGAGCTGGGAGGGACCTTGAAAACCATATAAGCTAGGCCTTTATTTTACAGACAAGGAGACTGGGTCTAGCGTATTCACGTAGTTGCTGGGTGGTTGTTAATGATAGAAGAACGATTTACATAAGGTACAATCAATCCAATAGCTCTAGTTTTGTAGTTAGAGACCTCCAAACAACAAATCTATTTTATAGATCTTTCTAAAATGAGTTCTGGATCCTTCTGTAAGAGAGCACCTAGCCAAAGTATTCTGAACCCTGGCTGCCTATTAGAATCACCTGAAGAGCTTTTAAAAGACACTTAGGGCCAAGCGTGGTGGCTCACACCTGTAATCCCAACACTTTGGGAGGCCAAGGTGGGTGGATCACTTGAGGTCAAAGGTTCGAAACCAGCATGGCCAACATGGTGAGACCCCCGTCTCTACTAAAAAGAAAAAAATAAAAAATTAGCCAGGCACAGTGGCACATGCCTGTAATCCCAGCTAATTGTGAGGCTGAGGCAGGAGAATCACTTGAACCTGGGAAGCAGAGGTTACAGTGAGCTGAGATCACACCACTGCATTCCAGCCTGGGCAACAGAGCTAGACTCCATCTCAAAAAGAAAAAAAAAAAAAAAAAAAAAAAAAAACCACAAAAACAAGACACGTAGGCCTAGGCCCATAGAATCAGAATCTCTCTGGGGTAGAATCCAAACAATTAACGGCATATTTTTTTGACCACCCTAGGTGAATCCCATACATAGAGAAGGCAGAAACCCACTTGCTTAGCCAATATGTGGTATACCCAGGCTAGGCACGGTGGCTCAAGCCTGCAATCCCAGCACTTTGGGAGGACAAGGTGGGTGGATCACAAGGTCAGAAGTTCGAGACCAGCCTGACCAATGCGGTGAAACCCCATCTCTGCTAAAAATACAAAAAAATTAGTCGGGTGTGTTGGCGCACACCTGTAATTCTGCCTAGGAGAATCGCTTGAACCCGGGAGGCAGAGGTTACAGTAAGCAGAGATCATGCCATTGCACTCCAGCCTGGGTGACAGAACAAGACTCTGTCTCAAAAAAAAAAAAAAAAAGAAAAGAAAAAGGGTGGTATACTCTTGCTGCTTGGCCAAACTAACACTTTATTTAGTCAAGAACTCTGTTGGTGATTGGGGAGCAGTTTTTCATTCCATAGGTAAGCAGGGTTTGGGTGTCTTAGAAACATGAAGTTAGTTAAGTGTTTTCTCAAGCTACTGAAAAATAAAAATAACAAAAAAAAAAAAAAAAAGAAAAGAAAAGAAAAGAAAAATTAGTGTGACTGTTGGTGTCTTGAATTCCTTTGTGAATAAAGAACCCCCTCATGGCATACAGTCGTTTCCCGGTATTCCATAAATTAGACAGGAGGTTTCAGAAGGTGAGGGTGGTAGAGGAAACACAAGCGTTTAGAAGTAATTGCCATGTGTCTGGCTAATCCAGTAAAACCTTACAGACTTACCCGATATCCACACTGATCTTGGCCTTGGCCTTCCCTCTCTCAACAGGCAAGTCATTCCTCTCCCAGGCCCACTGTGTGGCCCCTAAGCTAAAACCAAGCTCAAATGGAAATATATTTAGTTATTATAAAGAAGTAAAATGTGGGCAGTCTCCCAACAGAAATAATCAGCCCGCTTGCCCAGAGGGCAAGTGCTAATGTATCAGAGCAGAGGAATGACATGGGGAAGAAACAAGGCTGCCTCCCAAGCCTGGTCCCCAACGCCCTGTGCACACAATAAACAAACAGCCATTCGAATTACTCTGGTTCTCCTGTTTTTTTTTTTTGTTTGTTTTTGTTTTTTTAATTCTGCAGGATGATAAAGACCTAAAGCGTGTTTCTACAGTGTTTTTCATGGCTAGAGTTGTAGAAAACTGCATTTTGTCAGTTTGAATAAGTCCATTTGAATGAGTCAAATTTTTTAAAAGCCTCGGGATCCAACAGAGCTGGAAGAAAGTGGGGGTGGGGGTTAAACGGTTCATTTGAGATGTTTGCCTTCAGTAACGTGAGCGGGAAAGCAGAACAAATGTGGGACAGGCAAGAGGGGCCTGGACTAACGCCGACCCTGAAGGACTCGGAACATGTTGGGATTCAACACCCGCTCTAAGGCAGAACTTCCTGAAGGTCTTTGACAAACAGCATGGACAGGAACTAAAGCATCAGGGTCCAAGGGAAACAATTACACATGGAAAAATAATTGAAATGCTTCTTGTACTTCTAAAGGAAAAACAAAGTGCATGCTAAGAACATTGGATGTCACCGGGTGTGGTGTCTCACGCCTGTAATCCCAACACTTTGGGCAGCCGAGGTGGGCAGATCACCTGAGGTCAGGACTTGGAGACCAGCCTGACCAACACGGAGAAACCCTGTCTCTACTAAAAATACAAAATTAGCCAGGCGTGGTGGTACATGCCTGTAATCCCAGCTACTTGGGAGGCTGAGGCAAGAGAATCACTTGAACCTGGGAGGCGGAGGTTGCGGTGAGCCAAGATTGCGCCATCGTACTCCAGCCTGGGCAACAAAAGCAAAACTCTGTCTCCAAAAACAAAAAGAAACAAAGAACATTGAATGTCTCAGTGAGTTGTACCTAGGATCAGCTTGATATTGATGAGAGAATGTCAATAAAATGATCAGAACAACACATTATTGATCTTACATTAGATTCTGAAATCTGTGACCCTTCATGAATTGTTACTCTATAGGCCCTGGTCCTCTCTTCTTCGTATATTTCATAGCCCATGGGAAAACTGAGCTGTAACAGCTCAATTTCCCACCCCCTCCACCTCTAGTCTTCCCTTCTAAGGTTTGGTTCTTCTGCTAATGACAAAGGGGACAGCAAGAGGGAGGGCTTTTCACCCCAGGATCCTTTTGTTCCCAGCAAGGGGCTGGAGTCAGGGAAGGGGCAAGCTCACCCTAGTCAGAGACCGAGCATTGCAAGCCGGAGTCTCTGCTGTTTTCCAAGTTGGAAAACCTTCGTGGTGAGCCAGATCGTAAGCAGAGATAGGGATGCCACTGGCCAAAGTTTCTTAACCACTCTTCATTTTTGGTTTGCATATTCACTGTCAAAGATTCTCATTGTTAAGAAGCAGTCAAAACCTCTTCACATGCATTTAAGTAAAGTGGTGTTGCTTTCTCTAATCCCTAGAAGGGAGAAAAAACAATGTTTATTAAATTCTTTTTGTTTGTTTGTTTGTTTTGAGACAGAGTCTTGCTCTCTCCCCTAGGCTGGAGTGCAGTGGTGTGATCTCAGCTCACTATAACCTCTGCCTCTTGGGTTCAAGCAATTCTCCTGCCTCAGCCTCCCAAGTAGCTGGGATTACAAGCACCTGCCACTGTGCCCAGCTAATTTTTTTTGTAGTTTTTAGTAGATATGGGGTTTCACCATCTTGGCCAGGTTGGTTTGAACTCCTTACCTTGTGATTCACCTGCCTTGCCTCCCAAAGTGCTGGGATTACAGGCGTGAGCCACTGCGCCCGACCTCAATGTTTATTAGTTTCTTAATACATGCTAGATCCCTTACAAAAACCATGATTTTAAACTCTGCCATTGTTTACCCAGTGAGGTCAGCATTATTAGTCCCCTTTTACACTGATGGGAAATTAAGGCTCAGAGAGGGGAGGTAACTTTTCCAAGGTCACATAGCAAACCATTGATAGAGCCAGGTTTCAAGCCTAACTGTACCAGGCTTTCAAATCTTTGCTCTTGTTCTCTGTAGCATGCAGCCTCTTTCTCTATTTTCTCCTTTTGGCCCATCATTATCTTAATTCTCTTGCCTTCTTTCCAAAGGGGAGGTTCTACCAAGGACAACATCTTTCCCACACACTCTACTTATTCCCACTGACAGGGTATTGCCCCTGAATGAGGCTCCTTGAGGGCCTTATTAAGAGCTTGGGAATTTCTGATATGAACAATTGCAACCTGATGATGTTTTACGGACAGAGGAAAGGATAAACCATAGCCCATTCCATGATATTTCAATCTTGCATCCCTCCTCTAGCTGTTCTTATGCTCCTTTTTTATAATAGGATGGCATTTCAGTTTCATCTTGGGTAATAAGGGCTCTGGAATGAGAGAGCCAAGTTGAAACACAGTGGCTGGCTTTGCATCAGTGACCTCAGTTTTCACATTTGTAAAATGAGGATAATCATGGATTGCTGTGAACAGCACAAGAAGCAATGCAAGTAAAGAGCTTCGTATGGTGACTGTTCATAGAAGATGCCTCAGTAAGCATTTTCCCTCCTTTCCCTCCTTCTCCATCCCTGGAAACTGGAGACAAAGCAGGAGTACAGAATCATATGTCTGCCAAGGGGGTACAGTCTTATTACAGGAAAGGGGTCCCGATCCAGACCCCAAAAGAAGGTTCTTGGATCTCGCGCATGAAAGAATTCAGGGTGAGTCCATAGAGTAAAGTGAAAGCAAGTTTATCAAGAAAGTAAAGGAATAAAGAATGGCTACTCCATAGATAGAGCAGCCTCGAGGGCTGCTGGTGGCCCATGTTTATGATGATTTCTTAATAATATGCTAAACAGGGGCTTCTCCTTTTTAGACCATATAGGTAACTTCCAGATGTTGATATGGCATTTGTAAACTGTCATGGCGCTGGTGGGAGTGTAACCACGAGAAAGACCAGAGGTCACTCTCATCACCATCTTGGTTTAGGGGGTTTTAGTTGGCTTTTTAACTGCAATCTATTTTATTAGCAAGGTCTTTATGACCTGTATCTTGTGTTAACTTTATATGTTATCCTGTGACTTAGGATGCCTTAACTATCTGGAAATGCAGCCCAGTAGGTCTCGGTCTCATTTTACCCAGCTCTTATTCAAGATGGAGTTGCTCTGGTTCACACACTTCTGACAGTCTGGCCTCCAGTTCGGCCATCAGCAGGCTATCGGGGTGGTGAGGAAGCTGAGCAGGGTCAGTGGTGATTCATGTGAGGGAAGTCCTCTAGTCTTTTTGCCCCTTCCTCCAGCTCCAGTGGTCCAGACCCAGGATGACCACCTCACAGACTTCACTGATCATGTGACTAAGACCTGGGGTGGACATTGGGGGATGGTGGGGAACAGAGCTGTCAGGACTACCAAGACTGGAGCTTGTATAAAATATAACCGTGGGAGTGAAATGGGAAGAATGTGAGGGTTCAACCAAAAATGCTGGTGTTGTCTCTACTGCATATCAACTTTCTCTTCGGACATGTGATTTCACCTCTCTGAGCCCCAGTTTCTCCATCCCCACATTCACTGAGCTGCTACCATATGCCAGGCACCTTTTTGTACACTTTATTTTTATTTTTGTGGGTATATAGAAGGCATATATATTTACAGAGTACATGAGCTATTTTGATACAGGCATGCAGTGTGAAATAAGCACATCATGGAGAATGGGGTATCTATACCCTCAAGAATTTATCCTTTGAGTTACAAATAATCCAATTGTACTCTTTAAGTTATAATAAAATGTACAATTAAGTTATTATTAACTGTATCTTGTACACTTTTCATTTATACTTTTTGTATACAAGGCTTACATTCAGAAATATTCTGGAACATGCTGTCACATCCCAGTCCATTTTATGCCACTGCTTAGCATTTACTTGCTTAGCAACTAAGCCATATACTCACCATCACATTGTTTATATTCCAGAGGTAATTTGAGGTATAAGTGGGTTATCAGGCCTAGTATATATTATGTCTTCAATAAATATCAGTTCCCTCCTCCTTTAGCCTACCTCACCTTATTGTGGGCCATAGAGTTCAACTATTAGGTTGAATGACATAAAACTGACATTTAAAAAGTCAAAAACAGTAAAATTATTGCAGAAATAGTAAAGCCTATACTAAAATTCATATGGAATCTATAGGGACCTGAAATACTCAAAACAATCTTGAAAAAGAAAAATAAAGCTGAAGGACTCACACTTCCTGATTTCAAAACCTAGTACAAAGTTACAGTAATCAAATAGTGTGATACTGGCATAAAGACAAACATATAGGCCAATGGAACAAAACAAAGAGGCCAGAAGTAAACCTTTTTATATGTGTGTGTGTGTGTATGTGTGTATGTGTGTGCATACAAATACACATGTATATATATACGTGTGTATATATATGTGTGTGTGTATATATATGTGTGTGTGTATATATGTGTGTGTGTATGTATATATAGTCAAACAATTTTTGAAAAGAGTGTCAAAGCCATTCAAAGGGGAAAGGACAGTTTTCTCAGTAGATGGTACATGGAAAAGTGGCATATCTACATGCAAAAGAATGAAGCTGGACTCATCTAACACCATATGCAAAAGTCAATGCAAAATGGTTCAGAGACCTAAATGTAGAACTTAAAACTATGAAACTCTTAGAAGAAGACACAGGGCAAAATCTTCAAAGGCCCAGTGCAGTGACTGACACCTGTAATCCCAGCACTTTGGGAGGCCGAGGCAGGGGGTATCACCTGAGGTCAAGAGATCAAGACCAGCCTGGCCAACGTAGTGAAACCTCATCTCTACTAAAAATACAAAAATTGGCCAGGAGTGGTGGCAGGCACCTGTAGTCCCAGCTACTTGGGAGACTGAGGCAGAAGAATCAGTTGAACCTGGGAGGTAGAGGTTGTAGTGAGCTGAGGTCATGCCACTGCACTCCAGCCTGGGCACAGAGCAAGACTCTGTCTCAAAAAAAAAGTTTCATGACATTGGACCTGGCAGAGATTTCTTGGATACAACATCAAAGGTACAGACAACAAAAGAAAAACTAGATGAACTTCATGAAAAATTTAAAATTTTGTGCATCAAAAGACACTATCAACAGAGTAAAACAGAAACCCACAAAATGGGAGACAATATTTGTGAATCATATATCTGATAAGGGATTGATACCAAGAAATCTTAAAAATCAACAACAACAACAAAAAAACGGGATTCAAAAATGAACAAAAGGCTTGAATGGACATTTCTTTTCTTTTTTTTTTTTCTTCTCTTTTTTTTTTTTTTTTTTTGAGACAATGTCTTGCTCTGTTGCCCAGGCTGGAGTGCAGTGGTGTGGTCTTGGCTCACTGCAACCTCTGCCTCCTTGGTTCAAGTGATTCTTCTGCCTTAGCCTCCTGAGTAGCTGGGATTACAGGCATGTGCCACTACACCTGGCTAATTTTTGTATTTTTAGCAGAGATGGTGTTTCGCCATGTTGGCTAGGCTGATCTCAAACTCCTGACTTCAGATGATCCACCTGTCTTGGCCTCCCAAAGTGTTAGGATTACAGGCATGAGCTGCCGTACCCAGCCCAACAGACATTTCTTTAAAGAAGACACACCAATGGCCAATAAGCAAATGAAAAGATGCTCAATATCACTAATCATTAGAAAAATGCAAATCAAGACTATAGTGAGATACCACCTCACACACATCAGGATGGCTACTATGAAGAAAATAGAAAATAACAAATGTTGGCAAGGATACAGAAAAATTGGAACTCTTGTGGACTGTTGGTGGGAATGTAAAATGGTGCAGTCACTGTGGAAAACAGTTCCTCAAAAAATTAAAAATAGAATAACCACAGAATTGAGCCATTCTACTTCTGGGTATATACCCAAAAGAATTGAAAGCAAAGTCTCAAAGAGATATCTGTATACCCATGTTCACAGCAGCATTATTCACTTTCACAAAAACATGGAAGCAACCCAAGTGTCTACCAACAGAGGAATGAATAAATAAAATGTGGGGTTTTCATATAATGAAATAGTATTCAGCCTTAAGAAGAAAAAAAAGTCTGATGTTCTACAACTTGGATGAACCTTGAGGACATTATGCTAAGTGAAATCAGTGAGACACAAAAAGAAAAATACTGTATGATTCCACTTATATGAAATGGAGTAGTCAAAATCATAAAGATAGAAGGCAGAGTAGTGGTTGCCAGGGTTGAGCGGAAAGGACAATGACAAGCTATGGTTTAATTTGTACAGAGTTTCAGATTTTTTTTTTTTTTTTTTTTTTTGAGACAGAGTCTCTCACCTCATTGCCCAATGGCGTGGTCTCAGCTCACTGCAACCTCCGCCTCCCAGGTTCAAGCAATTCTCCTGCCTCAGCCTCTCGAGTAGCTGGGATTACAGGTTCCCACCATCAGTCCTGGCTAATTTTTGTATTTTTACTAGAGACGGGGTTTCACCACATTGGCCAGGCTGATCTCGAACTCCTGACCTCGTGATCCACCCACTTTGGCCTCCCAAAGTGCTGGGATTACAGGCGTGCGCCAGTGCGACAGTTTCAGTTTTACAAGATGAGAAGTGTTATGGAGATGGGTGGTGGTAACGGTTGGACAACATTATGAAGGTATTTAATACCATTGAATCATACGCTTAAAAATGGTTAAGATGGTAAATGTGTTTTATACGACAATTTAAAAAATACATTTAAAAATGGCTAAATGAAACCATTGTATATGCCCTAACATAGTATGGAAGGAAGAAGGCTTAATATAACACAGAAATAGCTGGGTGCAGCGGCTCATGCCAGTTAACTCAACACTTGGGGAGGTCGATGTGAATGTATCACTTGAGGCCAGAAGTTCAAGACTAGTCTGGGCAATATAATAAAACCCCTTCTCTTCAAAAAATGCAAAGATTAGCCAGGCATGCTGGTGTGCACCTGTAGCCTCAGCTGCTAGGGAGGCTGAGGTGGGAGGCTTGCTTGAGCTCGGGGGGAAGAAGCTGAAAGTTAGCTGTGATTGTGCCACTGCACTCTAGCCTGGGCAATAGAGCGAGGCTCTGTCTCAAAAAATAAATAAATAAAAATAAAGCAGAAATAGTAACAATAACCTACCAGTGGAAGCTCGATTGGATTTGTTTTTCTTGACTTCCTAGGAAAGTGATTCCATGCCTTGCTTTGTTAAACCCGGCTCTAAAAGCAAGGCGTCAAAACGGACTGTTAAATGCTCACTGAGGTAGAAAACCAAAGCCCACAGCAGTGTCCCACATTAGGAGCCAATGGATGGAAATGAGGGAATGGAAAGGTGAAACAGCAGAGGAAGGCTGGCTGGCACGCTGCCCGACTGGACAGCCTGATGCAACCACCAGCCTCAACCCAGGACAAGGAGACCTGTGGGGCCCTGTCTCTTTCCCTGAAGCCAATGATAAAGTGACAGGCACCCAAGAGAATATACGGCCTGTTTGAACCTCGGTGAAGCACTGTCAAGGGAGATTGCTAGAAAAAAGTACTCTGTCCAAATGTAAGTTCCTTCCGCAAAAATTGGGCAGCTCCTAGAATTTAATTCTATTAACAACTCAATGCCTCCAAACATTTGATTACTGGAGCTCATCAATGGCTGCTCTCAAGGGCAATTATCTATCATTATCAATGTATTGCCTTACCCTTTTAATTAGGATGTTAATGTCCAGTGTAAACAGAGCCTTCTTTTCAAATTTCAGCTGTGCACAATGAAAAGCTCTTTTTTTTTTGTTTTACATCCCCCTAGGGTTCTGCGAACTGAATTTACTCTAGTTCCTGAAGTGTGGAAAAAGTAAACAAGGTTTTGTTTGGATTCCACCTTTCAGTTTCTCTGGACTAATACCCAGCAAAGTGCCAGCAAGTTATCCCAAAGAAAAAAAATTGTCCTGAGGTATGAAAATAGTTTCAGAGAATGTTATGAAAACCAAAAAACAAACACAAATTCAGAGGTTTCTTTAATAGTTAAAGAGATGAGAGGGGAAATGTTTGGCATATTTTTAATTGCTTTGTATTACCACAGAAAGGTAAACAATTTTAAACTCATGTTAAATTTTAGCTAAACTGGTATTCAGGTCATTAAAAAAGGGTCTCTCTGGCAGATTAAATATTTCATATGATTATATCAATTTCTGACACAGGGACTTAATCAATACAAAATTTCTGAAAGAAAGATGAGAGGAAGCAAATATCAGAAACTTAAAAATACACACATCTATAGAAACAAAAATCATCTACGTCAGTGACCTTAGTATTTCTTGGTTGTCCTTAGCCATCCATGGAGTAGTCTGGTTAGTGAGAATTGCCTTATCTCCGGGGAATGTGCTAATCATTCCCAAGGTACAGGTGTCCCTCTCTGCACACAGCCAGCTTGACTCTGGAAGAACTGCCTGGCACAAAGCAATCAGGCAGTGGGCATTCCCTTTGACTGGCTGTCTCTATGTAGAACCTACCGGAATCATCACATCTGCCTGGCCTATTCTGAACATTGTTTTGAGGCTAGCATGAGGCAAGACTTACTCAGTGTTTGAAAGTCTAGGGGAGAAAATAATTTGAAACAAAAATGTCACAGTTTAGTGGTTAGATTGAGTGACTGTTGTTTTTCCTTTCTCTCAGTGTTTATTATTGAAATGATTTTTATTACATTTATAGTAAAAAAATTAGTAAATAGAAAAACACATGATGCTACATCAGGTAACTTTATTTTTTATTTTTATTTATTTTTTGAGTCGAAATCTCTCTCTGTCACCCAGTTTGAAGTGCAGTGACACAATCTTGCTCGATGCAAACTGTGTCTTCCAGGTTCAAGTGATTTCTCCTGTCTCAATCTCCCGAGTAGCTGGGACTACAGGCATCTGCCACCATGCCCAGCTAATTTTTGTATTTTTAGTAGAGACAGGGTTTTGCCACGTTGGCCAGGCTGGTCTCAAACCCCTGACTTCAGGTGATCCACCCACCTTGGCCTCCCAAGTACTGGGATTACAGGCATGAGCTACCACACCTCCTCCATAAGGTAACTTTTAAAAATCTTATCTTGATTGGCCCACTTAAAGAGGTTTACAATGGTTAATTCTTACGCTAATTTCCATTTGTAAACAGAGGTCTGGTTAATAAAGGGTAAACTCATAAAGGCACTCAAAAACATCTATAAAACCACTTCTGTCTACCATCATCAAAAACAAATTATTTTTTCCTTTTCTTTCTCTTATCAACAAAATCCTTGAAAATTGTCTTTGGTATATTCCTCGTAAATGTCAAAAATACATTTGAATGTGCAAATACGTCTTTAAAAACACATTTTCTTTGATTATAAAAAGTAATATAAGCCTACAGAAATTTTAGAGACTATAAAATAGTATCATCCAAAAATATCACCCATAAACCTACAAACTGGAGTCAGCCATTGTCAATATTTCTGTGAAATAGGCAATTTGCCCCCAGACAGGGAGCCAGGATGGCTGGGAGAGACCTTGGCTTCCTAGGTTGAGGGGCATGCATGACACAGCTCAGCTGAGTTTGCCACCAGACCTACTATGCTCCTTATAATGTAAGTGATTTGCTGGAATATTACATAAACTAAGGGAATATGAGTGTAGAAACAAACAGAATTGTTCTTTTGCTTATTCATTTGTTTATTTATTTATTTAGAGATGGAATCTTGCTCTGTCACCCAGGCTGGAGTGCAGTGGCATGATCTCCACTCATTTCAACCTCTGCCTCCCAAGTTCAAGTGATTCTCCTGCCTCAGGCTTCCAAGTATCTGGCATTACAGGTGCCCACCACCACACCCAGCTAATTTTTGTATTTTTAGTAGAGATGAGGTTTCACCATGTTGTCCAGGCTGGTCTCAAACTCCTGTTTGTTGTTCTTTCTATACAAACTAAATTGAATGCTTTAGAAAGACTCCATCAAGGCAAGATTTTAGAATCAAACATGTTCTGCACTCAGCTGGCATTGCAAGTGCCTCATTCCAGATCAAGATGACATCCCTCCCAGGCACTGCAGGCCAGTGTTTAAGGACAGTAGCGGGCAGGATTGGGGCAGGCAGCTGATGCAGCCACGTGGGCCATCACAGATGCTCTCTTCAGCCCCATACATCAGGATCTGGAAATGAACACTGTGTGGACTTCACCTCCCCACCATTTGCGATAAGATCATTCAGCTGGAGAATCTCCAAATCTAGAGGACTGAAGAGATTCCCAAGAGCATCTGCTAGTTCAAACACTTTTGAGTTTACCCCAGATCCCTCAGTTGAGGAATCTGTGGATGTCACTGATTAATGCTTTAACTAAACACCAGCTTGTCTTCCCCTGCCACCCCAGGGAAAGTGCTCCACCTCGCTCCCATTCCACACCATTGGCTTTTCCTTTCAGTTTTCCTGATTTGAAAGGTACTGGAGGCAATTTAGGAATGAATGAAAAACACTCCACCAAAGCTGTCTTGCTCCAGCACACTGAAGCAGAGCTACTTCCAAGTGTGGATGGAAGGTGACATTCAGGCAGCATTCACAGATGGAGCTGCAGCAGGGTGCCAAGGCTGGGGGATGTTTCTGTCTCTCCTGAGTTCCTGAGAAGCTTCCCAGCTACTTTCTAGCAGGCAGAATAAAGGGGACAGACAGCAGCCAGCTCACTTTCCATTGCAGTAACTGCCCAGTGGTCTAAAGTGGCCCCTGCAGTAGACTCCACTACCTTTGCCTATCTGGACAATTTTCCTCTTCCCAGTCTTGATGTGGGGCCCTACCCTTGTCCCATTGGATGCCTTCTCCCTGGGCTCTGAGTATTCAACTAGGAGCAGAAAGTGGCATGACAGTGCCCTGTGCCAACCACCAACTCATCCCCATGGAGAGCCAGAGGAGCAGCCCCGGCTCCTGTTCCTCCTGAGCCCTGATATAAAGATTTCCCTTTGATTCTGTCAGCTGCCCATATCCTTCTGTTGAAATCCATTTCTGGCCGGGCACAGTGGCTCAGATCCATCTCTACTAAAAATACAAAAATTAGCCAGATGTGTTGATTTTTGCACCTGTAGTCCCAGCTACCCGGGAGGCTGAGGAAGGAGAATTGCTTGAAGCCAGGAGGCAGAAGCTGCAGAGAGATGAGATTGTGCCATTGCACTCCAGCCTAAGTGACAGAACAAGACTCGGTCTCAAAGAAAGAGAAAGAAAGAAAGAAAGAAAGAAAGAGAGAGAGAAAGAAAGAAAGAAAGAAAGAAAGAAAGAAAGAGAAAGAAAGAAAGAAAGAAAGACGCCTTTCTGATTAAAGTAGCCAGAGCTAATTTTTTTTTCTCTGATTGTAACTTAAAAACCTTGAAGGACACTGCTCATAGCCGTATGTGTGTATATGTTTGTGTGTGTTTACGCATATGTGCATATGCGCACATTTGTGTTTTGCCCTCAAAGCACAGCCTGGGTCTGTGTATTTTTACAGTCAGTAACTCAACAAAAACATCTATTCAGTTTACCGCATACATTCCCTTCACTAATATGTAGGCTACTAAGCTAGGTACAGAAAGTAGAAAAAGGAGTAAGATGCAATTACCTTGCTTCAAAGTACCCCCTGCCCATATTTGGCCAGGAGAAAAATCAGATACATTTGTTACACTGTATTTTAGTGGATACCTAGTGAATTATCAGCCCAGCCTGTCTAAATTGGTGGTCTTCATGGTGGTGGTGGCAGTGAGGTTGGAGCGGGGGTAGCTATGTTTCTGCATGATCCTGCCTGCCTGGCAACAACAGTTGGCCCACAGGGTAAACATCTGATCTAATTCAGGCCAATTATGTTTTTTTTCTCCTAGGAATCCAGAATAAGGGTCGGGCAAGAAGAGTGGCTGGGGAGGAGAGAGAATGGCTAAGAAAAATGTTGAGAGGTAGAGTTGGTTGGTCATTTCCCTCCACAGGGCTCAAACGTGAAAACTTGAGTGAGGCTGAGCATGGTGGCTCACTCCTTAATCCCAGCACTTTGGGAGGCCAAGGTGTGTGGATTGCTTGAGTCCAGGAGTGGGAGACCAGTCTGGATAACATGGTGAAACAGTGACTCTACAAAAAAAAAAAAAACAACAACAACAAAAAACAAAAAAAAACAGAAACTAGCTGGATGTGGTAGAATGTGCCTGTAGTCCTAGCTACTAGGGAGGCTGAGGCAGAAGGATGGCTTGAGTCCAGGAGGTCAAGGTTGCAGTGGGCCAAGATCATGCCACTGCACTCCAGCCTGGGCAACAGAGTGAGACCCTGTCTCAAAAAAAAAAAAAAAAAAAAAAAGAGTGGGTTGGGAAGTCACCTTCTACCCACCAAGCAGACTAAGTAGCAGAACAAAGAAAGTTGCCCAGAAAGAAGGAAGGGACTGTCAGAGAGAAGCCAAGGGGCTCTGGACTCTGTGACCACCCAAGGCCATGACTCCCTTTTCAGGCCTCACTGCATGTCAGTTTTTGGATTCTATGAGACAGAGTGCCTCATAGAATCAATACATCAATACTGTATGATTTATAGCCACTTGTGATCAGCCCAAGTGGGTTTCTGTGTTTGCAACCCAGAGTTCTAACTGAAAAAAGCACAAATCCCAAGTGCTGTGGGAATCCAACCTACACAATGACTAATTCTCTAGGGATGAGAAGAGGCCTTGTAAGCCTTCCCATAGGAGGTGGCATTTCATTCCTCTTTTGCGTAGAACCACAGAATATTCCTTTACCTTTCCTGTTGCTATCTCAGGTCTTATCCCTCATGCTGTGCTACTCCAAGTTTAGCACAGAATTCTCTAGGTGAGATTCTTTCAATTCTATTTCAGAATAGAAAACAACTATGTGCAAATGTAGGTACCTCTGTTTTGTTGCCGTTGTTGTTTGAGACGGAGTCTTGCTCTGTCACCAGGCTGGAGTGCAATGACATGATCTCGGCTTACTGCAAGCTCCACCTCCCAGGTTCAAGCAATTCTCCTGCCTCAGCCTCCCAAGTAGCTGAGACTACAGGTGCGCACCACCAGGCCCAGCTGAATTTTGCATTTTAGTAGAGACAGGGTTTCACCATGTTGGCCAGGATAGTCTTGATCTCCTGACCTTGTGATCTGCCTGCCTTGGCCTCCCAAAGTGCTGGAATTACAGTTATGAGCCACCGCACATGGCCGGTACCTCTGTTTTTATAGTTGGGGTAACTTCTCCCAAGCTGCTTACAGAATTAGATATTCCACTATGGGCATATTTTGCTTTGGTTGCTGCATTATACTGCATTCAGTAGCTTCCATTTCTATGTTCCATGAATGTAGAACGCATTACCATCTTAGATTATGATGTGAAGCAAGTCTGACATCCACACTATTCTTCACTGAACATCCCTAGTGGTCACACTTAAAGAGTTTCACCAATGCAGGCTTATACTACCCAGTCATAAAACCAAATCTTTTCCTGCCATGGCTGCCATGTCTAAGAATCCCAAGGTTCCCTCTAAATTCTCATCAACACCATTCATTCATAAAGCTAACTAAACGGTCTTGTTTATACCTGTGCTCTCATCAAATAATACATAATTAGTGATTTTATTTTATTTATTTTCTTAAGACAGGGTCTTGCTCTAACTGAGGCTGGAGTGCAGTGGCATAATCTTGGCTCACTGCAACCTCTGTCTCCTGGGTTCAAGCAATTCTCTGGCCTCAGCCTCCTGAGTAGCTGGGACTGCAGGGACCCACCATCAAGTCCAGCTAACTTTTGATTTTTAATTTTTTTTTTTTTTTTGTAATTTTAGTAGAGATGGGGTTTCACCATGTTGACCAGGCTGGTCTGGAACTCCTGACCTCAAATGATCCACCCGCCTTGGCTTCCCAAAGTGCTGGGGTTACAGGTGTGAGCCACTGTACCCAGCCCATCATTGGTGATTTTAGAGTGATTTGTCTGATTTGAAATTTTACAAAGGGAAACAGGACATACTTGTTTTGGCTTCTAGCGTTCCATCTGTTAAACAAAATCTGCCTATAGGTTTGATCTCCCATAGTGTCAGTTTGCACGTTGGGGACTGTAATTCTGGACTTCAATCTCCAGGCTCAGTTTCGCTGTCTTATGAAGTCACAACCTCAACTGTACCTCTCTCAATTGTATTTTACATTTGTAACGGTCTTTTGTAGTTGACATTTTGACCTCCATCTTTGATCTTTATTTTGTTTCTCACCACATTAGAACCTAGGTAGGAAAAAAAGAGTGCAATTTATGGGGGACCCCCTTGGAGACTCCAACAAACTATTTCTCTAATTTTCCGAGCCCTATCTGCAACATGCTGAGTTACATTGTTTCTCAGTGCTGGTTGGGGAGGACATATTTTGTTTTCTGTGCTCAATAGATACTTTGTTATACATTCACCATCTGTAACAGGTTTAAATGCTCTGACATCAAATTTGTAACTACATTTTTACAGCAACTTTACTTGTAAAAACAAACCCTTGCAGTGACTATCTTCTTTTTCAGTTTGGCAACATTTTCATCCTGTGTTGTTTCATTTATCCTTCCTCAGAATGTAGTTTTAAAAACGGCAATTGTTAATTTGTGTTCTTTAGATACAGTCATTCTTTACATAATAAACACATAGCAATTTTCTTTCTTTTCATAGAGAAAGAGGATCTCTTGTAGTTTTCTTAAAATAGGTGATCCTTTTAGTTTGGCTTTTTTTCCCCATTAATGATAAAGAAATATGCTCAGGAAAAAATGTTGGAAAAATAGTAGAAGAGTGGGATGGGATCAGTGGCTCATGCCTGTAATCCCAGCACTTTGGGAGGCCAAGGTGGGCAGATCATGAGGTCAGGAGTTTGAGACCAACCTGGCCAACATGGTGAAACCCTATCTCTACTAAAAATACAAAAATTAGCCGGATGTGGTGGCATGAGCCTGTAGTTCCAGCTACTCAGGGGGCTGAGGTGGGAGAATCAAATGAACCTGGGAGGCGGAGGTTGCAGTGAGCCAAGACCATACTATTGCACTCCAGCCTGGAGACAGAAAACAACAACAAAAAACAAAAACAAAAAGAAAAGAAAAATAGTAGAAGAGTGATAATAAATGGCAGCTGACACCCAGCCTGAAGATTGTGGAAATGCAGAGTGTGGTAGAGACAGAGTAAACAGGAGGTGTCTATCTTTGCTTAGGGCCATTATTGCTATGTGGGCCCAGTGTCGTCAGATCATGAGGCTTTTGCTGTTGTTTTTTTGTTTTTGTTTTTTTTTTGAGAAGATGAAATAAGACTTTTAAGTAACATTCTACTTTAAAACTACTATCTCAATTTAAAAAAAATTACTAAAGATATCAACAAAGCACATTTTTTGGCTGAATTCCCTATTCCCTCCCCTCCCTGAAGGCTTGCCAGTTTGTCTTTTCTTTCCTTTTTTTTTTTTTTTTTTTTTTTTTTTTTGAGACGGAGTCTTTCTCTGTCCCCCAGGCTGGAGTGCAGTGGTACAATCTCGGCTTACTGCAATCTCTGCCTCCTGGGTTCAATCGATTCTCCTGCCTCAGCCTCCTGAGTAGCTGGGATTACAGGCACACGCCACCACAACCAGCTAGTTTTTGTATTTTTAGTAGAGACAGGGTTTCACCATGTTGGTCAGTCTGGTCTCAAACTCCTGACCTTGTGATCCACCAGCCTCGACCTCTCAAAGTGCTGGGATTACAAACATGAGCCTAGTTTGTCTATTATCAGAGACAACAGGGGGCCTCTAATGTTGTTTGGCATAGGTGGCTGCCTATATCATGAAATCTGTGGCAGGGAGGGTTGGGGCCCCTCTTAGGGACAGGCTGTCTTCCTTTCAAAGGTCTGAGATGCCTGCAGCAGGGAATGGAGCGGGTGGGGATAGTGGGCAGATCCTGGCTAAGGACCCATTTTGCATTTTGCCTGGGGCAACTCAGGCAGCTGGTGACTCACTGGAGAATTCTACTCTCAGACTGTTCTTCCTCTCCCTCCTAATCTGTCTGTTCTCCTCACTGATTCTATTTTTTAAACCAGAGAAGTTTAGACTCATTTGAGATTCTGTAGATTGGCAGATTCTTGGTAAATTCCTACCAGCTGAAGGACACAACTAGACAGCTGAGACAAGAAAGACACAATCAATTCAACCAAAAAGGCAAAATGCCTGGGATAAAAATAGAGCAGCCAGGAAAAACAAGAAAGGATTGCATTTATTATAAAAAGATATAATCATTAAAGCACCCCTCATGTCTTGTTTGAAGCAGCAGGCACTAATAAAAATAAAAGGAAAAGATTTAAAAAATCAAAGGAAAAAAATCCAAAATAAGAGACCTATGAAACACTTTAAGCTCTCCTGTTAAGACTGACTGGATATTCTGACAAGATGCATGCACACCTATGTATTACACAATATCCTCACACTTAGTTTAGTTTTACAAGCATCTTGTTTGAATAAGCTGTATTAAAAACAAGGTTTCAGTTTTTGTTTTGTTTTTTTTTAAGCTTTGGAAACTATCCATGTTGGGCAGGCAGTCTTTAAGACAGTCCCTGAGGATCCTGCATCCCTTGTACAATTTATTCTCACACTGCACCAAGATTGGTCTGTATGAACAACAGGAAACAGCAGAAAGAATAGTCATTCACTTCCAATATTAGGTTATAAAAGATGCCGTGACCTTCAGTTTCTGTCTCTGTCTTTCTGTCACTTGCTCTAGGGGAAACCAGCTTTCATATGTCCTGAGGATATTCAGACATCAATGTGGAGAGATTCACAAGGCCTGTGATTCAAGCCTGTCCAACAGTCTGTGGAAGAACCATGTGATCCTTTGGCCTTCAGATGACCACAGTCCCCGCTGGTAGCTTGACCATAGCTCATGAGAGACTTTGAACCCTGGCTGAGCTGCTCTTGGATTGCTAACCCTTAGAAACTATGCAGCATGTTCAGTGTTTGTTTGTGTTTTTAGGCTGCTAAACTTTGGGACAGTTTGTTACACAGCAACAGTTAACAAACACATCATTGTTTCATTTTTAAAATGCTTACTTAGTTACAAATACATACAGAACTCTTAAAATTGTTACTTTTGGCAGGGCATGGTGGCTCACGTCTGTAATCCCAGCACTTTGGAACGTTCAGGCGAGAGGCTCCCTTGGGACCAGGAGTTTAAGACCAGCCTAGGCAACACAGTGAGACCCTGCCTCTACAAAAAATTATAAAAAATTCACCAGGTGTGGTGGCCCATTCCTGCTGTATTTCCAGTAGGCTGAGGTGAGAGGCTTATTGAGAGCCTGGGAGGTCAAGGCTGCAGGGAGCTGTAATTGTGCCACTGCACTCCATCCTGAGTAACAGAGTGAGACCTTGTCTCTCAATAAACCAAAAATAGAATAAATAAAATTGTTACTTTTTATACAAAAATTAGCCACAGGTGTGGTGGTGGCATCTGTAATTCCAGCTACTTGAGAGGCAGAGGCAAGAGAATTGCTTGAACCTGGGAGGCGGAGGTTGCAAGGAGCCAAGATCACACCACTGTGCTCCAGCCTGGGTGACAGAGCAAGACTTCATCTCAAGTAAAATAAAATAAAATAAATAAAATGCTTACTTTTTATGAGTTGCTTCTGTTGAAATGTCACATTTAAAGCAGATTATCTAATAATTAATGCCTACATGTTGCAGAATCAGAGACAACTGACTTTAAGCACACCAGGGCTGCAGAAAATGGGTGGCAGCAACTGACAGAGTGAGCAAAAGCAAGATTCAACTGGGGGTTCCAGGATTTCTGTGGGCCCTTCCTTCTGGATCATGTATGGCTCTGGTAGAAGCTTAAATAGGTAGTTTACTGAAAATACTTAGAATAAAGAGCAATCACGTGTCTTCCTCCTTCTTCTTCTCTCTTAATTGCTATGCCAGTCTTAAGTTATTAAGTTAAACTGCTTTCAATAGCCAGGCTCAGTGGCTCACGCCTGCAATCCCAGCACTTTGGGAGGCTGAGGCTGGCAAATCACATGAGGACAGGAGTTTGAGACCAGCCTGGCCAACATGGTGAAACCCATCTCTACTAAAAACACGTTTGTAATCCCAGCTACTCAGGAGGCTGAGGGACAAGAACCGCTTGAACCTGGGAGGTGGAAGTTACAGTGAGCTGAGATGGTGCCACTGCACTCCAGCCTGGATGACAGAGACTCTGTCACAAAACAAACAAAAAATTGGAAAACGCAGTATTTAATGTGCAGAGCAGAGCAGTTCAACTGGTGCACAGAGTCAACAAATGGAAGTATTGGGGAGGAAGATTGAGAAAAGTAAACTGATGTCCTTTTACTCTTGGCCCTTAGTGCTGGAATGAGCAACCGGTGAGCTAAGTACCAGCTGTTTGTTAATTGTCTAAATCAAGATCCAAACCAGGTCCACAGATTACATTTAGTTGTTTGCCTTTTAAATCCATTTTATTTATTTATTTATTTATTTATTTGTGAGACAGAGTCTTGCTCTGTTGCCCAGGCTGGAGTCCAGTGGCATGATCTCAGCTCACTGCAGCTTCTGCCTCCTGAATTCAAGCAATTCTCTGCCTCAGCCTCCCAAGTAGCTGGGATTATAGGCGCCTGCCACCATGCCTGGCTAATTTTTGTATTTTTAGTGGAGACATGGTTTCACCACCTTGGCCAGGCTGGTCTCAAACTCCTAACCTCATGATCCACCTGCCTCGGCCTCCCAAAGTCCTGGGATTACAGGTGTAAGGCACTGAGCCAAGCTAAACCCATTTTAACGTAGATTCTTCCCCTCTCCAACCTTCACATTTTCCCCCCATGCCACTGACTTCTTGCAGTAACTACCTCTGCTGCCTGTAGGCTTCCCAACATTTGAGATTGTTTTTGCTTGGCTCCTTGGAGTGTCATTCAACTTGTTTCTTAGCTCCCTTATTTCCTGTAGGCATTAGCTCTGGAGGCTTGATTAGATTCAGCTTCATTTTTCAGACAAGAACATCTCAAAGGTAGTGCCATGGGCTTGGCCATGTTGGTCCTTCAGGAGGCCCGTCATGTCTGGTGATGTTAAGATTAATCAATGGGTTTAGGTGGTGACCAACTCATTCTAAAGTTTCCCATCAACCCTTCACCATATTAATTTCATTCATTGATAATCACAGCTGATTTTTGAAGAGTAATCTCTGACACAATAGACTTGGTCCCTTGGTCATAATTTACCTACAAAAATCCATGTCATTTTTAGCCCTGAACCCCCAGAAGCTATGGCTTCCACTCATGGCTGTATCTCCAAGCCTTAGATGAGTGTTTGTCAAACTGTAACGTCCATACAAATCTTGTGAAAATGCAGGTTTGATTCAGGAGGTCTGATGTGTAACCTGAGATTCTATACTTCTAACAAGCTCCCACTTTATTCCAACAGCAAACTGGTCTGTGGCTACACTTTAAGTAGCAAGCCCTTAATGCATCTCTGACATCTGACATCCAGGCGGAAGCCAGAAGGAGCTGTGGGTCACTCCGAGATCCTCTCTCATGACTGAAAGGCCAACTGCCTAAGAATTAGGGAGGACACCTGAATTAGGCAACACTGTAGGGCTCTCTTCCCGGCAAATTTGCCGTCTCCCAACCTGGAAATCTACTACGTGAGACAAGTAATGTCCTCAGACGCCTCTTTCACCTTCCTTCAGCTGCTAATGCCTGAACATGTGACAAGACCACTCACCAACTGGGCTGGAACACCTCGACCTAGCCATGTCCTACTCCCTACCCGACAAATATCTCTACCCAAAGCTCTGCAACCAGAGATAGACAAAGCACAGTGGAAATGTATGGTGTCCTAGTTGTCTTCAAACCTATTATACTGAGAAGAGCACGAACAAGAAACTGTAACAGAGGCCTCTCTAATATCTCTGTAGTCTAATATCTCTGAGATTTCTCAGGGCTTTTTGCCAGGACCACCTAGGAGCAACTGATACCACCTCATGCAGGGGAGGGAGGGGCTGGGCCAGGACCAGGTGGGACAATAAAAGCAAATTATCCCATCAGCAAATGCTGCCGATGATTGTCCTAGGTTTTGTTCTGTCTGAATGTTATGCTCCCATTTGGTTTTCACTCATTCAGATCTCTTGGCTTGAGATCCTAGATCCCTGGTCCAGTTTTCTTTCTTTCTTTCTTTCTCTTTCTTTCTTTCCTTCTTTCCTTCCTTCCTTCCTTTTTTCTTTCTTTCTTGTTTCTTTCTTTTTTCTTTTTCTCTCTTTTTTTTTTTTTGACAGCATCTCCCTCTGTTACCCAGGCTGGAGTGCGGTGGCAATGGTGTGATCTCAGCTCACCGCAACCTCCACCACCTGGGTTCAAGTGATTCTCCTGTCTTAGCCTCCTGAGTAGCTGGGATTACAGGTATGCGCCACTACACCTGGCTAATTTTGTATTTTTAGTAGAGACGAGTTTTATCCATGTTGGTCAGGCTGGTCTTGAACTCCCGACCTCAGGTGATCCACCTACCCTGGTCTCCCAATGTGCTGGGATTACAGGCATGAGCCACCATGCCCAGCCTCCAAATAGTCTTTCTGGCATTCTTGATCTGCCCTCCAAATGTTTATACCTGGCTTAGTGGTCAAATTTGTGATGGGGGTGGGAGTTGGGAAGGGGTCCCAAGGCTTGGATAAGAATGATTCTTTTCAGGCTGTAGCTTGCAGACCCCATATCAGGCTATACCCACCTCATTTCTTCTTATGTGGAAGACCATGGAGATAGGTTCAGTCAATTGGGGTTAGAGGAAGGTTGCAACTGGTATGCTAGGTTGCCATATTTGTACTGAGGAATTGCTGAAGGTGTTCAAATAGGGACGAGGAAGTTTCATGGTATTAAGTTATCTGAATATATCTTTTTCCAGGTTGAGACATTTCCAAGATGTTGAGGCATCAACAATAAGCATGTCTCATTAAAAATCTCAGAGGGAACATTCTGTTCTGCTGTGGCCCTAGCCATGGTCTCTGGGTTCTCGTTTTGGCATTTTCCCTTGGGTAAATGTTATCTCGTCTTGGTTTATTTATAGTTCATTTAGATCATCAAAGCAATAATAATAATAATAATAATCCCCTAAATAGACAGAGATGCTCTGATGATCAATAGGATACATAAAAAACATTTTCACACAGAGTGAAAGTCAAGGAGGGTGCTATTAATACAACATCCCACAACCACACTCTCATTCTTCCCATCTACCCAATTTGTGTTATGTCTTTCAAAACCTTGCCTCAAGTAGGTTTCCTCTCTGAAACCATTCCTGACTCAATCTACCACATCTGCATACAGGAACAGAAACAACTTCATATTCAAGGCTAGGAGGTGGCATGGTACAGGCTTTGAAAAAGGGCAGATCTAGATTTGAATTGTAGCTCTGCTACTTACATTATCCAAAATGAAAGTCAAATTTATTATCTGTACTATGGAACTATTAATACTGTGGTATCACTGCTGGGTTTTAAAAAATTATTTTATTTTATGTATTTTTTGAGGTGGGGTCTTGCTCTGTTGCCCAGACTAGAGTGCAGCGGTGTGATCACAGCTCACTGCAGAGCTCAAGCAATCCTCCCTCCTCAGCCTCCTGGATAGCTGGGATTACAGGCATGCATCACCATGCCTGGCTAATTATTTTTAAAATTTAATTTTAGTAGAAAAGGGGTCTCTCTATGTTGCTCATGATGGTTTCAAACTCCTGGCCTCAAGCAATCCTCCCACTTAGGCCTCCCAAAATGCTGAGATTACAGACTGTGCCGAGCTGCTGTTGGTTTGGTTTTGAGATGGAGTCTCAAAACTCACTCTGCCACCTAGGTTGGAGTGCAGTGATCTCGGCTCACCGCAACCTCTGCCTCCCTGGTTCGAGCAATTCTCCCTTTCTTAACCTCCTAAGTAGCTGGGACTACAGGCATGAGCCATCACACCTGACTCAATTTTTTGTATTTTTAGTAGAGATGGGGGTTTCACTACATTGACTGGACTGGTCTTGAACTACTGACCTCAAGTGATCTGCCTGCCTCTGCCTCCCAAGGTGCTGGGATTATAGGCAGGAGCCACCATGCCCAGCCCTGTTAAACAACAGTCTCTCACTTCTTTCTTGCTAATTTTTTTTTTTTAATCTCATGGACTGTGCTTCCAGCTCCTGATCTATACTGGTCATATGACCCAATTCTGGCCAATGAGATACAAATGAAAGTCTGATGAGATCTTCTGGGAAAAAATGTTCCTCCTGCACTGAGTGCTTTGTCTTCGTGCCTTTAAATTTGACTACTCAAGGACATGATATTTTCTACCATGAACAGCAGACTAGTGCAAAGACACTGATTCAGAGCTGTGAATTATGAATTTTTGATCTAATGTCAGCAAATGCCACCCTCTGTCCCAGGTTCCAGATTTCTTATCGTGCAAGAGAAGTTAAACAGTCTTGGCAAAGGCCCTACTAGCTCTACTAGTTGGCTGCTCTTTGGTTTGCTGCAGAAAGCATCCTTAACTCTTATCATTACCATCTCATACAGTACTGTGGAGACCTAAATGAGGAAGCCAGTTCACCTGGAGTGCAGCAGAGGCTCCATAAATGCTTCTGGAATTTATTTTCTCGACAGTGCTGACGAAGGTGCTCAATGTGATGCCTTGCTCAGTTGAGGTTCCCCAAACATGGAACAGTTGTAGAATGGGAAGGATGCTTGTGACTGAGAGTGTTTGTCACTTATTCATTCATCAATATTTACACCTGCCAGCTATGCACTGGAGAGATGATGATGAATCAATAATAGGCATGTTAGTTACCTTCATGGTGCCTAGAGTCTAGTGGTGGGAGATGGTTGGTGATCAAAGACCACAGAATTAAATGTGAAATTACAACTGTATTAAGTGTTTTCAAGAAGACAGATATTGCTCCGTAAATCAATTATGTAGAGATGTATCTTTCCAAAATACCTATCTCTCATCTGGGAGCATCAAAGAGGTTTCCCTGAGGAAGAGATAATTGAACACTGACATGAAGGAAGGTTGGGAGCTAGTTGGGTGAGAGAGGAAAGAAAGCAAGAGTTTTGAGGAGACAAATCTGTAAATGGGCAAGAGAGTGCATGGTATATTTGCAATTTGTACTGTAATTTCTCAAATTAACCATATTTTGATCAAAAGTGTGTGTATATATGTGTATTAACTATATATGTATATAAAACTATGTCTGTAGTTTAAAAGTCAAATGATTACATTGATTAATACTTTTGAAAATAATATTGTTTACAATGCATGCCTCACTTCTACCCACTTCCCAGTCCTACTCCTAAGAGATAATTCTTTTTCTTTTTTTTTTTTTTTTTTAATAGAGACGGGGTTTCACCATGTTGGCCAGGATGGTCTCGATCTCTTGACCTCATGGTCTGCCCGCCTTTGCCTCCCAAAGTGCTGGGATTACAGGCATGAGCCACCGTGCCCGGCCTAAGAGACAATTCTTTTCCTTTCTTTCTTTCTTTTTTTTAAAATCCATTATCCCACCTTCATCTGGGACGACAGATGCATGTTACCATGCCTGACTAATGTTTTGTATTTTTTTGTAGAGACAGTGTTTCCCCATGTTGCCCAGGCTGGTCTTGAACTTCTGGGCTCAAGCAATCCTCCTACCTTTTTTTTTTAATAGAGACGGGGTTTCACCATGTTGGCCAGGATGGTCTCGATCTCTTGACCTCATGGTCTGCCCGCCTTGGCCTCCCAAAGTGCTGGGATGACAGGTGTAAGCCACTGTGCTTGGCAGCAATTCTTTTTCATCATTTGAACTTTCTTTCAAAAATTCTAATATTTACTCCTGCATTTCCAAATAATATGTTGATTTGCTAATACATTTTCAATTTCTTCTTTCTTGCCTGCCTTAGGGCTTGGAAAAGCTTGATAATCACTTTTCCAGCCACCCTTGCAGATAGGGGTGACTGTGTGATCTAGTCCTGGCCAATGAGACATCAGATGAAGGCATGCTGGAAGCTTCTAATATCAATGCTGGTATTGCTTGAGGCTAGCATTATTCCTCCCTCCTTCTTTCTGCCTTAAACACAGATGTAGTGGTTACAGTTGAAGGGATTATCTTCTGCCCACAGAGAAAAGTCCAAGAGAATCCTTGAGATACCAGAATTGACATCACTGAATATCAGTACTGAAGCCAGTGTTGCTAACTTTGAGACCATTACTTATTTGAGAAAAATTAAATCCTATTTTTCTAAAAAATGATTAGCCTTGATTTACTAGCAGCCCAACACATTCCTAACTAACACTAATGTTGCTAGTTCATGATTTATAAGCTGTAGGCAGCAACTATGGACTTACTACTATGGCAGCTGGTTTAACTCTTTCACAACCCTCTACTTCCTTCCTTTTTTTTTTTTTTTTTTTTTTTTTGAGACTGAGTTTCGCTCTTGTTACCCAGGCTGCAGTGTAATGGTGCGATCTCGGCTCACCGCAACCTTCGCCTCCTGGGCTCAAGCAATTCTCCTGCCTCAGCCTCCTGAGTAGCTAGGACTACAGGCATGCATCACCATGCCCAGTTACTTTTTGTATTTTTAGCAGAGACGAGGTTTCACCATGTTGACCAGGATGGTCTTGATCTCTTGACCTCGTGATCCACCCACCTCGGCCTCCCAAAGTGCTGGGATTATAGGCGTGAGCCACCACTCCCGGTCTACTTCCTTCTTATCCATACAACTTCAGTACCTCTCTCCTTTTATCTTTCCAATTGAGTTTTATCACTGATTTTAGTAAATTAGTACTCAGTAATTCTATTACTATGAGCATATGAATATTATTCAGTTGAGCCAAGTATGTATTAAGATTAATATGATTATATTTCCATTCTTATACTTTTTTGTTCCTGGAGCTACTGAATGCTAAATATCTGCTTTGTTTTCTCTGTACCTATTGTGAATACTTCCCACACTCACAAAGACTCTATCAATATGATTTCCTACAATCTTAAATTTAGTAGTGGGATTCTCCTCCTCTATCCCATCCAGAGACCTCTATTGAAGGAGAAGTTTAGTTACTCTACATTGGCTGCAAATTCATCATTCTCTGATTTTCCTCTCTCTTTCTCTCTCTTTTTTTTTCTCCTTTTTTTGAGACAGGGTCTCACTCCATTGTGCAGGCTGGAGTGCAGTGGCAAGATCTCAGCTCACTGCAGCCTCAGCTTCCTGGGTTCAACTGATTCTCAAACCTCAGCTTCCCGAGTAGCTGGGATTACAGGCGTGCACCACCAAGCCTGGCTAATAGTGACAGGTTTCACCAGGTTTGAGATGCGGTCTTGAACTCCTGGCCTCAAATGATCCACCTGCTTTGGCCTCCCAAAGTGCTAGGATTACAGGCGTGAGCTACCACGGCCAGCCCTTCCTCTTTTTCTGTTGCCTACCTTGTTTTCTAAGTCTTATGACTATTCCATTATTTGGTGTTCTTCCATGTTTTAATGAAGGATATCACCCAAAAACCTTTCTGAGAAAGTGCATGACAGGCAATTTTTGACACCTTGCACTTCTGAAATAAATTTTATTCTACTTCTATATTTCATTGATAACTTGCCTAGGCATGGAATCCAGTATTTAAAGGCATTTTTCTAATCTCTTCAAGCTGGTAGTAGTATTGCTAAAAAGTCTAATATATTCTGATTCTTAACCCTTCATGTGCAAGCAGTTCTTCTTTGCTTATTTCATTTTATTTTTACTCTCTGGAAAGTTCAGTCAAGAAATGTAATGATAATTGCCTCTATGCCTTTCAGAATTCACTGGCCTGAGCATTAAGTGGGTCCTATCAATAAGAAACATAATGCTTTAGTTCTTAAAAATCACATTAAAAAAAATTTTTTTTTTTTAAAGACGGGGTTTCACCATTATGGCCAGGCTGGTCTTGAACTCCTGACCTCAGGTGATCCACTCACCTCAGCCTCCCAAAGTGCTAGGATTACAGGCATGAGCCACCGCGCCTGGCAAAAATTACATTTAATATGTTCTTTCTTTCTTTCTTTCTCCTTCCTTCCTTCCTTCCTTCCTTCCTTCCTTCCTTCTTTCCTTCCTTCTTTTGAGCTGTAGTCTTGCTCTGTCACCCAGGCTGGAGTGCAGTGGCATGATCTTGGCTCACTGCAACCCACGCCTCCTAAATTCAAGTGATTCTCCTGCCTCAGCCTTCTGAGTAGCTGGAATTACAGGCGCCCACCACCAAGTCTGGCTAATTTTTGTATTTTTAGTAGAGACAGGATCTCACCATCTTGGCCAGGCTGGTCTCGAACTTCAGACCTCGTGATTTACCAGCCTTGGCCTCCCATAGTGCTGGGATTACAGGCACGAGCCACTGCGTCCGGCCTTATCTTTTCTCTAATAATTTTCTCCCCATTATTTTTTCCCACTCTTTCTGAAACATCTGTCAGCCACATACTACTGTTTCTTAATTGACTGTATGCTTTTCTTTTTATTGTCCATTTTGTTGTCTTTCTGGTCTACTTTTGGAAGATTTCCTATATTCTACCTTTAAATATTCCATTAAAGGCTCTATTTCAGCTTTCCTGCTTTTAATGTTAGAAGCTCCTTTTGGTCCTCTAATATTTTTGTTGCTTTTATTTATTGATTTTTTCTTTTTTTGAGACAGAGTCTCACTCTGTCACCTAGGCTGGAGGAGTGCAGTGGTACAATCTCAGCTCACTGCAACCTCCGACTCCTGGATTCAAACGATTCCCCTGCCTCAGCCTTCCAAGCAGCTAGGAATATAGGGGCCTGCCACCACTCCCAGCTACATTTTGTATTTTTTGTAGAGATGGTTTCGTTATGTTGACCAGGCTGGCCTAGAACTCCTGGCGTCAAGTGATGTGCCCACCTTGGCCTCCCAAAGTGCTGGGATTACAGGCGTGGGCCACCGCACCTGGCTGTTGCTCTTAAATAGTACATTGTTCTTGTTTCATTGGTGCATTATTTGTTTACATATTAATCACATATTCTTCATCCCATCCCGGTACTATCAGTTTTTCTCAAAGTTATCCTTTTAGCTTGACTTTTGTTCTAGAGTTTGTACTTCTTTTTGGAGGCTTCTCTCAAACACTGAAGATCTTTGACCTCATGTTTATATTTAAGTGTGGTATAAAAAGCTCATCAGAGGCTCTTTGTGAGGGTGGGACTGAAGGATTTTTCTGAAAGGAGATTTGGTAGATAGCAAGCATCTTTCTTTTTTTTTCTCTTTCTCCTTCCTTCCTTCCTCCTTCCTTCCTTCCTTCCTTCCTTCCTTCCTTCCTTCCTTTTCCTTCTCTGTCTCTCCCTCTCTTCTTCCCTTCCTTCCTCCCTGCCTCCCTTCTTCTGGATTGGGGAATACCTACACATTCACATCTGTAGATCTTTTTCTAGGACCTTATAATTTATTTAAAGAAACATCCTCTGATCTCTTGCCTTGGGGGAGAGGCATGGGTGGTGGTGGTATAAATTTGGCTCCTGGCTTACTAAGCTGGGTGGAGGAAACTATGAGATGGTATCGCACAGATTAGCATATGATCTTTCACTTGCTCTCCTTCTTGTAGGTCCTGTGCCTCCCTCCTGATGGTTCCCGTGATGTACCCAAGTGGGAAGCCCTCCTGGTTCCATTTCACTACAGTATACTCTGTCTCCTGCTAGCATGGAGATGGGATGGAGTTTTGGGGTGAATTGTATCTCCCCAAATTCAAGTGTTGAAGTTCTAACCCCCTAGTACCTCAGAATGTGAGTGTATTTGGAGATAGGGCCTTTAAAGAGGTAATTACGGTAAGATGGAGTCATATGGGTGGGCCCTAATCCCATATGTTTATAAGAAGAGACTAGAACACAGACATGTGGGCTCACAGTGAAACGACCATGTGAGGACATGGTAAGATGGCCACCTGTAAGCCAAGGAGGCCTCTGAAGAAAGTAACTCTGCTGGCACCTTGATCTTGGATTTTTATCCCCCAGAACTGCGAGAAAATAAATTTCTGTTGTTTAAACCATACCATCTGTGGTATTTTGTTGTGGCAGCCTGGAAAACTAACATGGATGGGAGCTTGCTTGCACTGGGTGGGAGTGGGGGCCTGAGGGCCTAACAGCTTTGCATCAAGCTTTTGAATCAATCCATCTGGCATCAGTCCTATCACTCACTCCGACCTGCAATGATAATCAGACACTTGATTTTCTAGGCCAAGTTTGTCCAACTCTTGGCCTGCGAGCCACATGTGGCCCAGGATGGCTTTGAATGCACCCAACACAAATTTGTAAATTTTCTTAAAACATGATGAGACTTTTTTTTTTTTTAATGAAAGAAAGAGGAAGATAAAGAGGGAGAAAGAACAGGAATCTTGCTCTATTGCCCAGGTTGGAATGCAATCTAAAATTAGGTATTGAAGACCTCTTTTGTGCCAATAATTGTGCTTAACAACAGAGACAGGAAGGAATAAGGGAAGAAAATAACAAACAGCCAACCATGATCTCATTTGAATCTGTGAAATGCTATGCAGTTGCTGAAGAGCGATTTACTTCCAATTATATGGTCACTTTTAGTATAGGTGTAATATAATATTGAGAAAAATGTATGTTTTATGCGTTTGGGGTGGAGAATTCTATAAATGTTTATTGAGTTTACTTGTTCCAGGTCTGAATTCAAATCATAAATGTCCTTGTTAATTTTCTATCTCGTTGATCAATCTAATGTTAACAATGTGGTGTTAAAGTCTCCCGCTGTTATTGTGCGGGAGTCTAAGTCTCTTTATAAGTCGTTAAGAACTTGTCTTATGTATCTGGGTGCTCCTGTATTGGGTGCATATATGTTTATGATCATTGGCTCTTCTTGTTGCATTGATCCTTTTACCATTATGTAATGTCCTTTTTTGTTTCTTTTAGTCTTTATTACTATTAAAGTCTGTTTTGTCAGAGACGAAAATTACAACTCCTGGTTTGTTTTTTTTTGTTGTTGTTGTTCTTGATTTGATTGGTGAATCTTCCTACATCGCTTTGTTTTGAGTCTTTGTGTGTCCTTGCATGTGAAATAGATCTGGATATAGTGTGCCGATATGGTTTGACTTATTATGGTGATACTCTTTACCTTTTGGTAAATTTTTAGGATAACTGATACTGGTTGTTCCTTTCTGTATGCAGTGCTTCTCTCAGAAGCTCTTGTAAAGCAGGCATGGTGGTAATAAAATCTCTGAGTACTTGTTTGTTCGTAAAAAATTTTATTTTTCCTTCACTTATGAAGCTTAGGTTGGCTGGATATGAGATTCTGGGTTGAAAATTCTTTTCTTTGAGGATATTGAATATTGACCCCCACTCTCTTCTAGTTTGTAGGGTTTCTGCTGAGATATCTGCTGCGAGTCTGATAGGCTTCCCCTTATGGGTAACCTGACCTTTCTCTCTAGCTGCCTTTAGAATCTTCTCCTTTATTTCAACCCTAGCAAATCTAACGATTATGTGTCTTGGGGTGGCTCTACTTGAAGAATATCTTTGTGGTGTTCTCTGTATTACCTGGAGTTGAGTATTATCCTGCCTTACTAGGTTAGGAAAGTTTTCCTGAATAATATCCTGAAAAATATTTTCCAGCTTGGATTCATTCTCTTCATGACTTTCAGGTACACCTATCAAACGCAAATTAGGTCTTTTCACATAGTCCCATATTTCTTGGAGACTTTGCTCATTCCTTTTTACTCTTTTTTCTCTAATCTTGTCTTCTCATTTCATTTCAGTAAGTTGGTCTTCGACCTCTGATATCCTTTCTTCTGCTTGATCAATTCGACTGTTAAAACCTGTGCATACTTCACAGCGTTCTCCTATTGTGTTTTTCAGTTCCATTAATTCACTTATATTCCTCTCTAAATTGTCTATTCTCGTTAGCATTTCATCAAACCTTTTTTCAAGATTCTTAGTTTCTTTACATTGGGTTAGAAGATATTCTTTTATCTCACAGAATTTTCTTATTATCCACTTTCTGAAGCCTAATTCTGTTATTAGAACACACTCGTTCTCCATCAGGCCTTGTTCCCCTGTTGATAAGGAACTATGATCCCCTGTAGAAGGAAAGGCATTCTGATTTTGGGTATTTTCTGTCTTTTTACGCTGATTTCCTCCCTTCTTTGTAGATTTATCCATCTGTCGTCTTTGTAACCGCCGACTTTCAAATTGGGTCTCTGAGTGGACATCCAACTTGTTGATTCCCAGTGACAGATTCTGAGCAACCCACTGCGCCGGCTAAAACAGCGGCGTTAAGATTCGTGGGGTTTTTCTACCTGGGAATCTCCAGTCTGGCTTCCCTGTTTAGTGCCTTTTTCAATCAGCTGAATGGACGGCTCTGTCATCCAGGGGCTCCAAATGTCAACCAAAAGGGAACCGGGTCCGTTTACTCTGCACCGAGAACCACCGCGCCAGGGCGATGGCAAAACCCCTGCGCTGGCTACAAGAGTCGTGCTGGCGACCCGTGGGGCTCCTCCGCTGGGAATCTCCTGGTCCGTGAGCAACAAAAATTTGTCTGAAAGTGTGGCGTCCACTCATTCTCTGAGCTTTCACTGGGAGCTACAATCCTGAGCTGCTAGTAATCAGCCATCTTGGATCTCTCTCTCTCGAGACTTTTTTTTTTAAATAGCTCATCAGCTATTGTTAGTGTTAGTATATTTTATATGTGGCCCAAGACAATTTTACTTCTAATTTGGCCCATGGCAGCCAAAAGATTGGACACCCCTGTCCTAGGTCTTTCTGAAGTTCTACAAGCTAAATGATCATGATCCTTGGTGTCTACAGATATTTAAGCTCATCTGTCTCAAGTCTGCTAAATCTGTTTCTACTCCTTCAGTCACTTTCCAGTTTCCAATTTTGTTGTCATCTTTAATACTTTCATCTCCTTCCTTACTCTTCTATAAGTGAGGATTCTATAAGTGGCCCTAGAGGGCCAGGATGTGGTGGCTCAAACCTATAATCCTAACAGTTCGAGAGGCCAAGCATTGCTTGAGTCCACGAGATTGAGATAGGCTACAGTGAGCTAGGATTGCACCACTGCATTCCAGCTTGGGTTATAGAGTGATTCCTTGTCTTAAAAGAAAAAAAAAAAAACAATGAAGGACTAGAGATAAAGACATGTGCTTGGCTGGGCATAGTGGCTCATACCTGTAATCCCAGCACTTTGGGAGGCCAAGGTGGGTGGATCACGAGGTCAGGAGTTCTAGACCAGCCTGGCCAACATAGTAAGACCTCATCTCTACTAAAAATACAAAAATTAGGCAGGCATGGTGGCGCGTGCCTATAATCCTAGATACTAGGGAGGCTGAAGCAGGAGAATCACTTGAACCCGGAAGGCGGAGGTTGTGGTGAGCTGAGATGGTGCCACTGCACTCCAGCCTGAGCAACAGAGCAAGACTTAGACTCAAAAAAAAAAAAAAAAAAAAAGACACATGCTCAATGCTGTTTTAATATGGCAGTGCTTTCTGTGAAAGGGCCACCTCTGGCCAGTTCCAGCAACAGAAACATTTGCTATCCTGAAGAAATATACAAACCTCAGCTGGCTGCTGACTGAAAAAGAGTTCCCAAACTGCAAGGGAACTGCCATTGAATGCTCAGTTGGTTAAGTGATACATCCTTAGGTTGATTTCAAATTCAAGCATCCAGGTACATTTTATTTTTCTCCAGGTTCCTTCTTGGGGATGATAGCCAATTTAATAAATTAGTGTTTTTATAGTGTAAAACAACCTAGAAGGAGACGGTACCTGTCATGGCTTCACAGCAGATGACATATAGCAGAAGACAGTCAGCAGGCAGGCTTGTTCAGCTAGATCTGCAGCCCTTTAAAACTGAATTCTGGCTGGGCACCATAGCTCACGCCAAGTAGTCCCAGTAATTTGCAAGGCTGAGGCGAGTGGATCACTTGAGTCCAGGAGCTCCAAATTAGCCTGGCCAACATGGTGAAACCCCGTCTCTACTAAAAATACAAAAATTAGCCAGGCGTGGTGGCAGGCACCTGTAATCCCAGCTACTCAGGAGGCTAAGGCAGCAGAATTGCTTGAACCTGGGAGGCAGAGGTTGCAGTGAGCCGAGATCACACCATTGCACTGCAGTCTGGGCAACAGAGCAAGACTCCATCACACACACACACACACACAAATTGGATTCTTCTGCCTGGATGCCACAGAATGGCATCCTTTTCCCCAAGTCTCATTATAAAAGGTTCATCATAATGAAATGACAATTTAGCATCAAATTCTAAATAGAAAATGAGATTAGCCATCTTAATAGATGCTAAAGACCATTACTTAAATGATAATAAAAATAACACTATTTTGCCCCAGGAATTTAATTAAAAGTTTTACCTCATAATTTGGTTTAAAAACAGCACTATCTTGTTACCAATTTTTATATGAACATTTGCTTTGTTGCTGCCTCCTAAAATAACCATCAAACTCTAAACTGTGCTGAAACTTCCAAGTTCATGATGCATACTGCAGCAGATTATAGGATCATTATTTTGAGGTGCTTAACTACTCCAACTAAGGACAATGGTCAGCCATTAAATAATCACTAGGTTGGGAATGGAATAATCCACACAGGTAAAACCCACTACTTACTCTATACCTGTCTGTTGCAAAACTCCATGTCCAGCACAATTTAGGTTGATGGTCTTCAGTGGCTAAGGGTATGCAACTTCATCTTGTCAGAATACTGTACTGTGCTTCTCAAATTTTAAGACGTATCAGAACCACCTATTGATTTGATAGAAACACAGGTTGCTGCCCACCTCTTTGAATTTCTGATTCCATGGGTTTGGGGTGAGTTGGTGAATCTGCATTCCTAACAAGCTGTCAGGGGATCTGATGTTGACAGTCAATCCAGGGACCACACCTTGGAAACCACTGCTGTACTTAAGTGTTTATGAATAAAGACATTTGGAGAGAGAGTAATATAGTCTCATGGTGAGTGTGACAGAAACTTTCATATTTATTCACTACTCTTCTGCCAAAGGAATCAAAACATTTGGGTAACAAGTAATTTCATGGTTGACAATTTAAAATAGTCCTTTCAAACCTTTTTCTTTGCTAATCTAACCAATGAATACAGCAGTAGTTAGCCAGTTGGGGACAACATGATCAAAGTTGAGTTATTAGATACCAAAGAGGAAGAAAAGATTCTTGACTATCACAATCCAACAAAAGGAATGGTTTAACCATAAACACTGGGTTTCTTTGCACAAACAAAGTTGGGACAGTTTGGTGAAAGGTTTTGTGTAATTTTGGAAACGAACTTCAGATTAAAGGATTAAACACACTTGTTTATCTTCATTCTCCTCTAAAAAGGATAGTAAAAGAACATAAAGGGGTAAATCCATAGGGGCAAAGAAGACAGAGGAGGAGTCATCAGCAAAAGCTCTGTTTCAACACAATTTTGATGGAGGAATGAAAACTAGTTTAACAGAACAGTGAAAGCTACACTCTAATGTGGCCCTAGAGGTCAGTACAGAAAGAGTTCATTTCCCTACAAAACCGTAGAGTGGTCTGGGCCTTGGAGATGCGTGAGATCACCAGAAGAAAATGCTGATGAGGGGCCCCAGAAGGGTGAGGGAGAGGTGAGCAGCTAAAAGCAAGGGGCCAGGTCAATATCAGCACTTAGAGTTGCCGGAGTCTCAGGTGCCCTGTCCCACTCCTCGCAGTCAGCAAGAGAAAGAGAATAGAGGCTTGTCCAGCAGGCACAAAGAAGGGCAGGAATAAGGCATCTGCTGGAAAGAAAAAGTGTGAAAGATTGCATCCTAAACAGTTACTCATCCAGACCCCTTCCCCTGAACCACTTCCAGAACATTGGCAGCCAAGTGAATGCCTCCTCAAGCAAGAGATTCTAAGATATTTCTCATGAGAAACTGACACACCCCAAAGAAAAGACATCTAGTTTCTGACATTTGAGGCATCCTCCCATGAAAAGATGAGCTTTCATCTGATCATACAGCAAGCCCACCAGAGAGCAAGCACACTTTTCTCACCTCCATATAGAGTTTCTGGTGAGGTTTTTATTACTTCATTCTTACTTATGAAAGGAGAGGAAAAGGTTTGCAGAGAGTTGATGAAAGCCTCTAACATGATGGGACTAAAACAAATACACGAGAAGGGAAGCTAGAAGAAAGCCAAGACAAGGCAGGAGGCAAAGAAAACCTTACAGTAAGCAAACACTCTTAAAAGATAGGAAAAGTTAGCGTAACTGTGACAGTCACAAAATTCTATTTATAACAGACAGTGTGAAATGAGCTCTTTAAATAGCAGAGATAACAACTGCAGTAGAAAGTAAAGTAAAATATCCTCCAAAACAGGACAAAAGATGAAGAGATATGTCACAGGAAAAAAAAAAGATAAGAACATTCCGAGATTAATCCAGTTTAAAAAAGAAATAAGATTGAATAATAATTGAGATTTTAATAAGTTCCTGGTATTGTTCTAAGTGGCTCAGACACATTAGTGAGGTAATTACTATTATTATCTCCATTTTATGGATGAGGAAACTGAAGCACAGCAAAATTAAGTGACATTTCCAATAGTAACACTAGAAGCTAGAAGACAAAACAGCAATTTCTGCCTGTAATCCCAGCTACTTGGGAAGTTGAGTCAGGAGGATCACTTGAGTCCAGGATTTTGAGGCTGCAGAGAGCTATGATCATGTCACTGCACTCCAGTTGGTGTGACAGAGTAAGAACTTGTTTTTAAAAATTTAATTATTTTTATTATTATTTGAGACAAGGTTTTGTTCTGTTGCCCAGGCAGGAGTGCAGTGTCATGATCTCCACTCACTGCAGCCTTGACCTCCCCAGCTCAAACAATCGCCTCTACTCAGCCCCCTGAGTAGCTGAGACTACTGGTGCACACCAGTATGCTCAGTTAATTTTTGTATTTTTTGTAGAGATGGGGTCTAGCTACATTGCCCATGCTGATCTTGAACTCCTGGACTCAAGTGATCCTCCTGCCTTGGCCTCCCAAAGTGCTGGGATTATAGGTGCAAGCCACTGTGCATGGCCTAAAATTATTTTTTAATTAAAAAATTAAAATAAATAAGTGAAAGAGCAATTTCTACAAACTTATAAATGAAGAAATTCTGGTTAGAATTCTACACTTGGTCAGACTCTCCATTAAAAGTAAAAGTTGAATAAAGATAAAACAAGTATGTAAGAACTCAAATTTTTACCTTCTGTACCCTTTCTTGGGCTGTTACTAGAACACACGCCATGGAAAATGAAGCAGTAAACCAAGAAAGAAGGCACAAAACACAGAAATGGCAATTCTCACACTACAAATTAAGAAGTGTCCCAGGTTGACACTTGAGCAGCAGATCCACAGAGTAACTCATCTCCATTGAAACAATAGAAAAATGAATTTCTGGAGGAATTGTTTTCAGGGGAAAATTGGAATTGATTGTTTGATCATTTGGAAAATAAAGATGATAGTCATTTGATAGATCAGTTGTAGAAAAATATCAGGTTAGGTGCATAATAAACTAAGTAAACAGATATAAGGTTTTACAAGAAAGAAAACAATAATAGCACACGAGTTGGCTCTGTTGTCATTGCTATTGGCATAGTCACTTACTTAGCTCCTAAATTGTGAAAGTGCTATGTTGGAAGGAGAAGTTACTTGGCATGAAAGAACTAAATCCTAATCTGAAGCAACAGGTAGTCAGAGCACCACATCTATTGGCAAATCAAGAGATAGCAGTATAACTTATTTAGAAATAGGGAGGTAAATGACAGAAGAGACAGATAAAAGTGGAATGTGGCTGCCTCTAAAAAGGAGAGGAACACAATAGCTATGTATCTTAAAATATTATATTAAAATAGTACCTGCATTGTCTTAAAATATATTATTTTTTAAAGTGTATGTTTATATTGTCCTTAAAAAAATACAATTTTGAAATTTATTTGTTGAGAATGGACACATGGAACAAACCAAACCTTGTTTTATCGTGTAATTTTCTGAAAATATGTGATCCATAAAGATTAAAAAAAAGTGTGTTAAATCTGGCAGCTTTAGTATTAACTTGAAATAAAATATGGTAACCTTTCCATGTCCTCCTTTATTTCCACAATCCATATGTACGAGCTAGATCCCAGTCAGAACTTCACAGATACTTCACTCTTTGTTAGCGGCGGTTATAAATTACACCTTTGCTAATTTGCGTTGTTCCCAACCAGGAGAAACATTACCACAAAAAAAGTCAGTTTCATCCTGCAGTGTTTCCGTAGCAACCATATTAAGCTGGATGGATAAAGCACCTTTGTAGCAGTAACGTCTATTGAATCACAATGTAAATGTTGATGCCTGCCTGGAAACGTCAAATGACAACAGGTTTACAGAATGAATTCAGTGGTTGTTTTTGCAGCTCTGGAATCCCAGGCTGCAGAGTTGAGATCGAAGAGGTGCACCTGGCCATCTTTGTGTCCATTCAACCAAATCTCCTCACTTCATCAAAACCACGCCATTCCCCACCTGCCCAGCTCGTAAAAGGATGCTCACCTGTTTGAAAATCTGTAATATATCTGATGTCTTTTATACAGCAGGACACGAAAAGTGTTTGTTGTGGATAAGCATGTTAAAAATTCAATTACGCAACAGATCAAACTTTGTGCTTCTTTTCCCCTCTCAGCACAAAATAAGTTTAGTCCCGTCCTCTTCTGCCACTGTCAAACAGCCCTGTTACTGCGGGCATTAAATGCCCTGTGACGTACTGCGCATTTGATTCTGGTTGACTTGGGACACCTGAGCTCCGCTCTCATTAGTTTCTTCCGCTCGACCCACAATCCCTAGTGTTTGCAGGTGTTGCATTCCCTCAGACCCTTTCTTCGCTTCGTCCAGTACCCCCACCTTCCCATCCTGGCCTTGGAGAAGGAGAAAAACGCAGCTTGAGGTCTACTCGAAGAACTGACCCTCAGCTTCCACAGGCTGCCGCCGAGCTGCCAGCACGCCGCCGCTCCACTCAGGTAAACTTCGGAGTGAGTTACCTGCACTTGGAGAAGGGCCTTACCTGAGCGCGCCTCTGCCAATGGTAGCTCACCTGAGGGAGCTCTGCAGCCAATCACCGTGCAGCTCGTCCCTCGGGCTTGTACCCTTTAGTGAAAGAATTCAGCTCCTTGCGAGAAAGTTACCTGTGGCCGCCCAAGTCCGCCACTTTCTGCTCTGTGTCCGCCCATTGCCACGATCCAGGAGGACTCCGCACCGCCTGGCCGCCTCCGAGCTCGGGCCCCATGTGAGGGGCCCCCCCTTATCCCACCTTTCCGGCTAGGTGAGGGCGCGAGCGGGCGAGCGAGCGAGAGTGGTGAGGGGGGACGGAAAAGCAGAATTACCTGTAGCTCTTGTTCTGCCATCTCGGGCGCTCTCACACACCTTCACCTGCACAGACTTGAAAGTCCAGTTTCACCAGAGGCTGAGGCTCCAGGAAAAGGGGAGCAAGTTCATTGGATCAAACATGTCACAAGAGTCGGACAAGTAAGTGGATCACACGCGCCGGCTGCTGCTACTACCACTTTGGGCTGATGGCAACTGGTTTGTTATGTTTTTGTTTTTGTTTTTAAGTTGCTATTGTTGGTAGTTTTTCTTTCTTTTTTCTTTTTGGTGGATCCAGACTTTTCCGCATTATGTTTCTACCCTGGTTAAGGGGAGAAACCCTACAACAATGTGAATGTTTAATACCCCCTTTGGGCCTTGATAGTAAAAGTGGGTTTTCCTTTTCCTTCCTCCCTTAGGAATGGTCTCAGCTCCCACTCCCGGATAAATACTTGGATATTGCCAGAGGTTTTGGTAGATGGGCGCGGGAGGCCTGCTCTTCCCCCTCTGCTTTAGCTGCTCCCACCGATCTGGCGTTTAGGGCCATTTGGAAGTTCAGCTGAGTTCCTTCGATTTGTCCAAAGGGCCTGCTGGAAAAGTGGGGCTTGGCCGCTTTTGTGTGACCGCAACAAAGAGCTGTTATACCGAGGCAGAAACGGCCATCTTCTCGCAGCAGGCAGGAGGGTGGGCGTGAGTGCGCGCCCGCCTGTGGCCCCCGAAGGGAGGCGAGGCGCAGGGAGGTCGGGGGGGGGCGCGGGGGCGGCCAGCGCTGTCCCCCACTGCCCCCACATCCCACTTCCCTCCTCCCCGCCCCCGCATTGTTTGGCCACCTTTCCCAGGTGCCTGGGGGAAAGCACCGTTCGCCAACGGGGGAACTCGTGTGAGGCCTCGAGTTAGGGCCTCGGCGGGGCGCAGAGGGGCGCCTGCCACGGAGCGGTTTCCCCGCGCCCCGACGGCGTCTGCACGCCCCTCGAGCTCGCGGCCCTACACGCAGTTGGCCGCCACCTCAGACGCGGCGGGCGGGACTGACTGGGGCGCGCCGAGCCTTCTCGGGGGCTCTCGCTGTCGAGGCTGGGGGCTCGGGGCGGAGGGGCCGCTGGACTCGCTGTTTTCGCGTCCCGGGCGGGCACTCCAGACGCGCTAGGGAGCGGCAGCCTGCGCGGCGGGAGCCACCCGCGGGTCGCTTGGCCAGGTCCTGCCGCGTCACGACGGCCTCCCCACGAGCCGGCCCCCGCCCTTGCCCTCGCCCTCGCCCTCCGAAGGCTTTGTGAGCCGGAGGAGGTGGGGCCTGGGCGGGCGCGGGAGGGAGCCGGAGGTGAGTCCCGCGGCTTTTCTCGGGATTCGGCGGGGACACTCCCTTCCCCCTCCTCTCGGACGCGTCCGGGCCTGGGAACTGGCTGCGTCCTATTGGAAGTGCGCGGGGCCGCCCTTTTGCTTTCCTCGGTAACTTTGCCGTGGCGTTGCGGCCACCCCGAGGGGACTTTCCTGAAGGTGTTTCGCCGGGGAGGGCCGGTGCCCTAGGCCGCGGGCCGCCGAAGCCTATTATGGAGAAGTGGCGGGGACCCGTCCCAAGTGGAGGGACCACGAGGGAGGAGTGGGAAGGCCCTGCGGCCCTGTTCAGGGGTGGAGGGGAAGGACCAGCCTCAAGATAAGGCCGCTGGTAGGTTAGGCGAACCTAAGAACATGTGCTGTCACACTTAAAAAGCAAAAAACTGCCAGATGGTTGTACCCAGTTAGCCACCGACGAGGAATTAACCGAGTACAGCATGCCGGAGTGGGAAGAACTAGCGTTACCAACACTGGAGAGGGTTCGAGGCAGGTTAGGAAGGGGAGAGTGTGTGGTTGTCTGAGAATACCCCCAGCTCCTCCCTAGATCTCAGTAGTCTTTAAGGAAACGCGACTCACGTTTGAAATTTTCAGTATCCAAATGCCGAGGTGACGCACGTTTTTGGGTTTTTTTTTTTTAATCCTCGCGTCAAAAATGGTTGCAAATCTAGTTTAATTAATTGCACAATTAACATTTGGTTTGACTGCCTAGTTTTGTGATACAACAGGACTCGAATTCTGAATGAAAACGGGTCGATCTTTAACCAGTTCTACTTAGCAGCAATCAGAACAATGTGTTTACCATCAGAAGTAAGTACTGAGCGCCCGCAACCTGGTTTCACCACACGCATCACCTAGTTTTTATGGGTGATAAGTATATGGGATTACGTATGCTTACATTTAATGAACGTTGCTTTTCTAGTCGTGGTTTCCAAGACGAAATTGTGTATCTTGGGAAAAATAATCAAAACAATAGTGCAAAAAGACAATTCGACCTGGTTTGTCTCTCTCTTATTGGGCTGTTGGAAAATGCTTTAAGTCACTATATGGCTTCTGGATCATCTTTGCGAATTCTAGCCTAGATTTCTTAATGTTGATATTCTAAGGGAGCCCTGGCAGGAGTGAGTCTGAAGCTTATGCAACTATGTGTGTGAGATGGGGTGGTCACACCGTGGGGCTTCCTTCCTGAGCAAGTGAGAGGCCCTGAAGCTCGAGCTTCATCAGCCCCATGGGAAATCCGCCTTACGAGGCCTGCCTGTAGTCTCTGGAAATAACATGAACAACGCACACTGGATCTTCTTTCATAATCCCATTGAGATTTAGGCAATCTCTGGGGTTGTACAGGAAGATATATCCGGTTAACAAGCCTTGACTGAAGTAGCATTGTCTTTTTTATGGTGTGGACTTCAGATCGAAACGTTCTACTTTTGATGTTCTGCAGTGTCGATGCTATCGCCAATTAAAACAAAGTATTTTTAGGACATTTTGTCTTCGTACATATTTTAAAATTCTTTACTCCCCCATCTTAAATTTCATGAAGATTTAAGATCTTTGTCAGCAAGCATGTGTACAAGTGAAGCAATGATAGATTAAGAAATATTTTACTGTCAAGATGTATGAAATATATTCAGAGAATGTATAGGTACTATGTGATTTGATACTCAAAGGTGTTTTTCTTTAGGTAAGTGTATTTTCTGGTTACCTATTTGTAGCACATTCAGATAGGCATAATAGAGGCATGTGAAGATGGATAAGATGAGCCCTGTTCTCAGGGAGCTTACACTGCAGTGGAAAGCAACTCATGAACAGACATACTTTTAATGAACACAATGCCTGATAAGTGTCTAACAGTTTCAAAAAATACGATAGTTACAAAAAAGTTTCTGAAAATACAATACAGGTCATGATAAATACTGCTTCTCCCTACTCATCCCATTTTTGCCTTTGATGATTAATTTTAGTCATTTTGTGTGTTTTATGTCAAAGAGTTTTGTTATTATTCAGAAAATGGCTGAAGTTATAGGTATTTTATGTGGATAACCTTTCAACTAATGGGATGACTATATTTTAAACTCTCTAGTCTTTAGTTTTATAAATGCATATGTTTGTTTACATTTGGCTATGCAAAATATCTTTTAAGGTCAGAAACATCAAATAATTTATCATATCTTCTTCAAACCAATACAAATACCCATTCACTTTTTCAATGAATATGCCTTGAATGCCACTGTATACTGGGCATTGAGATTCACTGGTGAATAGAACCTAGTCTCTGCCTGCATGGTGCTTAGTGTGTGTGTGTGTAGGGGGAGGGGGGTGAGGGAGAGCAGACAGTAAATCCTTGTTGATAGTAAATCAACAAAGAAGTAAACATATTTAATTAGATGATAAGTGCTATGAAAGAAAGCCAAACCAGCTGAAGGGAGTGAGAATAATGGGGATGTCTTTTATATAGGGTGATCATGGATAGCTTCTCCAATGAGGTGAGCTTTGAGTGGAGGCCTGAGTAAAGTGAGGGACCAAGGTCTAAGATACCTGGTGTAGGAGTGTTACAGGCAGATGGAAGAGCAAGTGCAAGGGTCTTGGGGTAAGAGTGTGCTTAGCATGTTCTAGAACCAGAAAGGCTCTCAGTGTGGGTGAAATCAGAGGCAGAGATAATGGCACCATCAAGTAAATTAACATGATCAGTTCTCTACTTATTAATCCGGACAGTTGCATACTCAAAATAGTCAAAAGTGTTCTTGTAAGTGGTCTTGGTAGTCAAGAGATAGTAATACCCAATGAATAAATGATGAATCGGCTAATACCATCAGTCTTGTCTCTTTTCCTGAGTATCACCAGTTTAATGCTGAGGGGTCCAGAGTTCTGTTCCCTGCAATGGATTAAATCTTGTACAATCCTTAATTCAGAGATGAATAAATGCACACACTCTAGAGGATCCCTGGGGATTCAAACTAAAGAAGAGGGACAAAGTACAGATAGTGTTTGCTCAGACATGCCCACCTCCCTAAAACTTGTAGTGTAACCTACTACCTTCAGCTACCTTCTCCACTCCTTAACATTAGCCTCGTGCTAGATAAAAATTGCCCTTACTGCCTTCCTCTTGCTCCCTGTTCAGTTTCTACAAACTATATCCATCAGAAAACATGGACTTGTCCACTGTGTCTGGAGAAACACTGCATGGTGTGTGCTTTAGTGACTTTCCCATCTTCAGTGACGGAAACTGACATACAGGCAAAGTTAACCTAACTGAAACAGAAGAAAATGCTGGACAACAGCACAAAAATCTGAGCTAATAAAAACAAGTTGAAGTTGATGCACATACTTAAAAATAGGAATCTCCACAGGAGTTTTTAAAATCATTGCATTTCAAACTCATCTGAGTTCAAAACATATAAAATATAATCTGAGGCACCCAGGATCTCAACCCAGCAGTGTTGAATCAGATTCTCCAGGAGAGAGCACAGGGAATCTGCATTTAAACAGTATTCCAGGCATTATAATTGCCTTAAGTAGGGCGATACTGTTTCAAATGAAACTTAATGTTACTTTACATAATAGATGCAATTTATATGCAGCTTTTCAGGTGCATATCCAGTGCCTAAGTGAAAGAAACCTGTGGACTTTTACTTTATGCTACATTGGATGAGCTGCTTTAGATATGATTTTAACGTGGATATAAAACTTCTTAGGCCTACTGTTGATGATGTTTGCTTTCATTGTTTTGCTGAACTGCTGCTTCTGGAAGAAAGGGGTCTTTTTGACAGGACATATGTTTCCAGAGCGGCTAATACCTGATTTGAAGTGATGTCATCCACATAGGCCTCCGCCAGGCTTGCCAAGGGTTTTGCTAGGGTTTCTGGCTGAATCCCACTCATGTGTGAGCTGGTGTTCAATGTTTTTTGTTTATTTGTTTGTTTGTTTTTTGAGACAGTCTTGCTCTGTTGCCCAGGCTGGAGGGCAGTGGCACAATATTGGCTCACTGAAACCTCCGCCTCCCGGGTTCGAGAGATTCTCCTGCCTAAGCCTCCCCAGTAGGTGGGATTACAGGTGTGCACCACCATGCCAGGCTAATTTTTTTATTTTTAGTAGAGATGGGGTTTTATCATGTTGGCCAGGCTGATCTCAAACTCCTGACTTCAAGTGATCCGCCCCCCTTGGCCTCCCAAAGTACTGGGATTACAGGTGTGAGCCACCATGTCTGGTGTTCACTTTTTTGAGGACTGTTGTTTCATTGAATTCAGATTCCATTTTGTAGCACAAGGTCAAAGGTAAAGAGTTCTAGTTTGATATTGATCCCTGGTGAAATGATTTGATAGGATGATAATTGCAATTTCATTTCTAGGGCTCATGGTAGCTTGAAGTATTACTCTCATAAGTCAGTACTAGATCTTCTGTTGGCCTTTAGTGAGGGTCTGTTTTAAACTGACTGCAGAGTCCAGGCCATTCAAATGGGCCCAGCGCCACCTGACTTAAGGAAGATTAGGAGTAAGTACTAAAGCAATCAATGAAAAGCTACGCCCAGCAATTTCTACTAGCCTCAGGAAAGTAAAAAGGAGAATTTAGAAAAGTAGTTGGATAAATGAAACGTGCATAGAAGCATTTAAACATTGCCACTACCCAGTCACCTCAAGAAGTGTTTGTTTCAAATGTATGGAAAATTCAAATAAGATTTTTTGGATGTTAGGTTGTTAAATTTACTTTTTAAAAAGTCTTAGATAATTCAGGCAACTGCTTTAGTTCCTCTTTATGACTTTGGTCTAACTATACATTTCCAGTTAAAAACTTAACAGTGATTACATAGTGTTTTCCCCCTTCCTTAATTCCTCCCTCCCTCATTTAAACCAACATTTTCTTCTTGTTCCCTCCTTCCCTTGTTTCCTTTCTTGGTTTGTCTCCCTAATGTCACTTTCCTAGGTTTTTTTCTCCCATATTGCTTGGTGAGAAATGACAGCTGCACAGCTTCTGCTCATAGAGGTAAATGTGAGTCTGATTTTAGGTGCTGCTATAGTTAGTGAACTTTGCTGCATTCTTTTAGTATTTATAGTATCAGCAGTCCACCCTTGTTACTTGGACCAAGAGGTAAGATCATGGCATCAGACGATGTCAACTAGTTTAACCTTGGAAAAATTTAAAGTTCTTTTTAGTATAAGAAAAGCCTTGCCCTAAGTTAATTGGAGTTCTCACTCATGATCTCTGGCATTCACATTAGGGCACTGATACTCTCTTCCTTTTCAAGAGGTTTTCAATGACTCTTATTCAGTTATAAAAACTAGGCCTAACCTGAAACAGGGTAGTGATTGGTTTGGCAGACTTGTCCAGGGAAAATTCCTTAACGAGCAGCAACAGGCTGGATAGGAATTTTTGCTTTGGCCCAGGAGGACTGGTGGGTTGCCTAGTAACAACAACATGTACCTGGGAGTCCCTCAGACAGCTTCATGGTCTTCAAATTTAGGCCTCCAAATTTCAGATTCACTTTACCATCCACCTTCCTGCATATTTCCTTCCTTTAGATGAATCCAGGCTCCTCAGATCAGTTTGCTTGTTTTTCCATTACCAGGAGAGTACATTTTATGTTGTAAGTTTCTTATAATAGTAAATAGTAAAAAGTACTGGATTATAACAGGTTCTAATGAAAGTGTTTATTTGTTTATTTATTTATTTTTTTTTTGAGATGGCGATTCACTCTTGTCACCCAGCCTGGAATACAATGGCACAATCTTGGCTTACTGCAACCTCTACCTCCTGGGTTCAAGCAATTCTCCTACCTCAGCCTCCTGAGTAGCTGGGACTACAGGCAAGTGCCACTAGGTCAGGCTAATTTTTTTTGTATTTTTAGTAGAGATGGGGTTTCACCATGTCGGCCAGGGTGGTCTTGAACTCCTGACCTCAGGTGATCCGCCTGCCTCCCAAAGTGCTAGGATTTCAGCTGTGAGCCACTGTGCCCAACTGAAAGTGTATTTTATGCTGTAACTTTCTTAATGGTAAATGGTAAAAAAGTATTGGATTATAATGGGTTCAGTGGGATCGAAATAAGGAAGCATTCCTTTGGGGATCTCTACCTCCCATCCCCAATTATACTGGGAAAAGAGAAGTGTTTCTGCTTCATGAGTTTTGGTGAGCAGTAGTAATATTATTTGTAAAAACAGCACTTTTGATTTGCCGCATACAATACTCATCAAATAACACATTTTAAGAATTCTTATAGCAAGTACTAGAAAAGCTGGTACATTTCAGGGGATTTCAATGTATACTTTGAAAATAAGTCAGAATTTTGGAGACTGTTCATGCATTTGAATGGGCATTCAGTGGAAAGCAATTGATGCCTGTGGTGGATGAAGCGCTTTATTTTACTTTGTAATGAACATGGCAATGAACTTTGTGGGGAATGCTTCACTTTCACTCTCAAGGAAATGCTTCCTTTACAAGTGTGAATGCAGATACCCTCCAGAACAGAAATGGAAAGTAAGAATTGCTTGTGGCTTCTCTTTATTTTGGCGCCTGCCTTTCATCTGAACCTTGAATTTACAAATACAACAAAACCCTGAGAGCCAAAGTCTCTTCCTTTTTAAGGCCCATGAATTTAGATCAGGGTTTCAGGAGACAGGGAAGGGTTGAAGTGAAGGAAGGAGGAATGGAAAAAGAAAAGGACAAGAGAGAGCAGGGAGAAACTGTTTAACTACTGTTAAGTTGCAGTGTTTTCTCAGTGGAGCGTGAGTGGCCAGCACGGGCTGCCTTTGGGGCCTATGGTGCGACGGCATGTGCCTGTTTGGCCTCCTACATAATTGGTTTTGGTTTTAATTTGCAGCCTAGAATCCTAGAGCTAGGAAGAGCCTTAGGCATCATCCAAATGCAACTTAGGGCTTATGAGTGGGCAAGTATAGGATTTTGATCTAAAAGCCTGGTTTGAGGAGAAAAGTATTTTATATTTCTTCTTCTGTGTTTCATTTTGGGATTCTAAGTATAAGTTGAAAATTTAAAGTTTTGATTAGTTTGAAAAAGCATACTTTTAATTTCTTGTTTTTAAGGGAGATTGAGAGCAGGATAAGCACTGCGTATTTACTTTTTAAGCCGTGAACATGAGTCTGTGAAATACCTGGTTAAGATTCTGATACCATTACTGGGAGTTAAAATGGACTTTTCTTCCCACACTCACCCCAAGTCATTGTTTTTGGTTCTCAGTTCAGTGAGCCCCATAAAATAACTGCCTTCTGTACTTCTTGGATCTAACTTTTCAAAGAAACAAGGAACAAAGGTAGCTTTTGCCTCTTTCTCGGATTGCCAATAAGATAATTAACATAAGATCAGAGGATTCTTCTTTCATTGTTTTTCATCTGTAAAATGGAGTTGAACTAAATGATCTCTGAGAATAATCACCTGCTCCAATATTCTGCGTCTCATTTTCTCCCTCCAAAGGGGTCTGGGCTAGTGGCAGCTCACAGCGGGGGGCCATGAACATTAGCAAGACAGGAGGTTACAGGCATAGTGGGACCTGCTTCTGCTCCCAAGCCCCCTCACCTCCTTTATCAAAATCTACGATGGTCTGATTCAGAGGACAAACAGATTTCTGGCAGGCAGGAGAAATTCAGAGGGTCACATGGAATTCAGAAGGGCAGCAAGGCGGTGAAATCAATGGTTTAACTGGAGGACTCCTGCACAGCCTTACTGGGCTGGTAGAAAAGTGATACAAGAAAATCAGATAAAATGGGCTGGCAGGGACGCTGAGAACTTCTTCCCAGAGACAGCCCAGGAAGTGGTTCATTCTCGCAGGCTCTTGGAGTGAGAGTGAGGCAATATCAGAATGAATAGAACATTGACTAAAATTTAATAAGCTGAAAACCTTAACTAGGTGAAAGGAATGACCCCCTCCTCCTCCTCCTCCTCCTCCCTTTCCTCCTATTCTTTCCCTTCCTCCTCATCCTTTTCCTCATTCTCTTTCTTATTCTTCACCTCTTCTCCCTCCCCTTCTTCTTTCTTTTTTCTTTCTGCCCCTTCTCCATTTCCCTATTACTCCTTTTAATAGAATGTAATTCACAGACACCTAATGTCAAAAAATATTGCCAGGAGAGTAGTTTAGTAAATGTTCAGAAGAGATTTCAAGTAATATAAGGATAAGAGTAGCAGCTGTGGTTTCACTTCAAGGATAAGGTGATATATTATTTCACTTCAGGGCGCACAACGTTCATTCATTTAGGTCAGGAATAAAATCTCCCATTGTGTTACAGAATTTAAAAGTCTCTGAAATTGACTTTTTCTGAAGTCAGTGGCCCCTGATAGGTTCTCATGTTGGAGGGAATTTTCATTAGGTCACAGAACATTTATTTATGTTTCCCCTGCATATTGGGATTTTTAAGTTGCTCTGGAGTCCTGGTGTATACTTTAAAGAATATGTCTAACACATTTTGGAAAACAGTTTTAAAGAGAATAAATACCTCAATAGAAAGTCAACGAGCATGAGTAGACAAATTCATAAAAGCTGTATAAATGGCTAACAAACACAGAAAATAATATTAGCTGTAAGCGGTATTCATGGTAAGAAAAATACAGATCATATAACAGAGATGTTCTAAGTTTCCTTGTCAAAATGGCTAAAATTAACAAAACTGGATTTGGGTAAAATATATTTTTGGAGAATTACAAATTATCACAAACTTTTCTGGAAGGCAGTTTGGCAAAACTCGTTGAAATGGGTCTACACATTGATATCTAAATTCCAGTTTCAGGGATTTGTCTTAAAGACATAATCAAAGATATTAAATGCTGCATGATTTTTAAAAGTGAAAAATCAAAATAACCCTGAAAGCCTGGCCATAAAGGGTTGGTTTAGTAATTCATGGTTTAGTGAGATGATGGAACATTATGCAAGCATTATAAATCACATTATGAAAAAATCTTTAATGATAAAAGAAAATGTTCACTATGTATTATATCAGAATGTTCATAGGCATAAAAGAAGAATAAAGGATTCAGAACAAAAAAAAGTTAACAGTGATTTGTTCTCTTAAGGATAAAATATAGGTACTTTTTTGTCTGTTAGTGTTTTTCTCTGTTTCCCTACTGTGCTGATGTAAGCTTGCACTGCTTTTGTAATTAAGGATAAATTTTATTTATGCATTTATGTATTTTTTTTAATTTTTAAAGGTTATTTATAAAAACAGTTATTCTGCCATGGAGACATTTAAAAATAATACACACATCTCTAAATAAAACGGAAAAGCCAGCTTGCTGCTTGCTTGTTGCAGGTAGAACTGAGCCGATCCCCTGCAGAAGTCCCTGTCCTCTCCTGAAGTCTCAGGAAGGCCACGCTGTCCTTCATGCTGGCATGCTGCGTGTTCGTTCTGCGCTATTCCTCAGTGATTGTAGATTGGTTATCTGTGTCTCAACAACCTTGTCCTTTTAGAGTTGCATATGTGTTAAGTCTAATTATTAAATCCAATTATTTTTCAAAATAGCACAAGTAGGTATAGGAGTTTCCAACATGTGTATGATCTGAAGCTGAGGAATGACTAAGAATGAGAGAAACTCGGTTGGTTCCACTCTGTGGGCTGCATGTGTCTGCGTAGTTTCGTGCAGCAAATTCTCTGGAGGCAAACTTGCCAGCCACCCCACCTCAGACCCAGCCTGAATGTTCATGGGAGACTTGGTGTTGGGCTCAGTTTTGAGATCTTTGGGAGGGACAGGGAGAACCTGGAATATGACTTCCTTTGAAAACAAAGTTGTAGAAAAGGTTGAGGTTTTTTTTTTTTTTCTAGAATAAAAGTTCATTTTTTTTCAGAGTATAGACTTGCTTCTCCCCAGAGGGCCATGCAGTGACTCATCTGACTGCTTCTGCAAGCTGGTGCATATATCATGCCAGACCAGCTTGGGTCTGTTAGTTAAGCTGCGGGAGATTGCATCATAGGATTCACTGCAGGAGTCTTTAAGGGAAGCATTGTCGCCAATGTGAACTTATTTGCTTATCAATCTATCCAAGAAGCCTCCACAGCAGGGAACACAAAGTACCTGATGTGAACTTGCTGGGGAAACTGGCCTTCCAGAGTCACTTGAAGTTCCCAAAATTGCATTAGAAAGAAAAAAAAAAAAAACCAAGAGGGGGAAAAAAAAAAAACAAAAAAAGGTGGAAATGAACTTTTGTAAAATGTGAACAAAACCAAAGCAATCTTTGGCTGCAGAATTGACACAGAGGTGGGGAAACAGAACTAGTAGGTATACTTTTTGTCTGCATGCTCAAAAATGAATTTGCAATTGCCACCTCTTTCTCACTCCTAACTGGTCCTTCCTGCCCCCATCTTTTCCTTCATATTGTATAGAAATTCTTCAAACCTCAAATACTGTACCTGATAATTTCAAAAAATCATGATCTTCTTTGGATATTAAAAGTTTAAATAAAGGCACCTATCCTTATGGGGCTTGTGGGTGGGTTGAGGGAAGGACTACAGTCTCCTTTTATCTTGTGTTTACCTTCAGTTTTAGCAAACATTCTATAAGGTGTATTTTGTATTATGTTCAGCCACACGAAAAACACACATTTGCATTTTGAGTTTGTTCACAAATCTCAGGACACAAGTCGTTTATCACTTTTAGCATCCTGAAGTTGCACTGGGGCAGCAGAAGTATTGTTACGCTTTTTATCCTTCCTAATCCTTCACAAGCAATAAAATACCTGTGTGGTGGAATCCCAGGACACATTGAATTACAAGCTCCAAGTTTTTCCACTGCAGCATACCCATGTGTGCTTGGAAAGATGTACAAAATTAAATATGCTATTTAGAGCTTTCAGGGCTAACTAGATTTTGCTGTTGCCATTGTAGCATATATTTCTAGAGTATGGAAGAAGTTGAAAATGCTTTTATGATACTGAGTTTTTTTTTTATTGTACTGGATATTTAATAGATTATTTTATAAATTGCTGTTGTGAAGCATTTCTGAATGACCTGCTTCATAGCTTTCAGTGCTATTGCCCAGGCTGACTTTTACTGCAACTGCTTTATGATACAGTTTTGCATTGTATGTGTTTACTTTTTACAGAAGCATTTCCTGGGAGGAGGTTTCTTTTTCTGATTATGAACATAATATACGCTCATAAGGAAAAATTGGAAAATAGAAAAAAGGATGTAGAAGAAACATCACTCGTAATTCCAGCACCCTGTTAATACTTTGTCTTTTCTTAGTTTCCAATATGTGCATGCATGGTATATCAATGTGGTTTTACAAAGAGTGTGCACATTATGATTGTCTTTTTTTCACATTATTCATGCCATTCTGCATTTTCCACTTAATACTATACTATTGGTTCATTACCAATCCCTTAAGAATTCTCCTACATAGGATTTAGGATTTTTTTTTTTTTTTTTTTTTTTGTGACGGCATTTCACTCTTTTCCCAGACTGGAGTGCAATGGCGCGATCTCAGGTCACTGCAACGTCTGCCTCTCGGGTTCAAACGATTCTCCTGCCTCAGCCTCCCAAGTAGCTGGGATTACAGGTGACTGCCACCACACCTGGCTAATTTTTGTATTTTTATTAGAGATGGGATTTCACCATGTTGGCCAGGCTGGTCTCAAACTCCCAACTTCAGGTGATCCACTCGCCTTGGCCTCCCAAAATACTGGGATTACAGGTGTGAGCCACTGTGCCCACCCTGCAGTTTGGTAGTTAAAGAGATTAAACATTTTCTCAGATTTTTATTTTGTAATTTGTATTTCTTCTTTAGTGAAGCTCTTGCTTGTGTCCTGGCTACTACCTATGATTGTGTTATGTTCTGGAGGAGAGGGAACTTGGCTGAGGGGGACTTTGGAGTGGAGATCCAGCTGTGCTTCTCTCTGGCATCTACCCAAAGTTGTACCTTCCAACATCTGTAAGGTTGAACCATATGGGTTAACAGAGGCCTGTTCTTATTTTTCATTTATCACAAAAAAAAACTGGGATACTTATATTTTTCTCATTGACTTGTGAGAGCTCTTTTTGCACCTAAAACTATTAACCCTTTTGTTAAAATCCTGGCTATCCTTTCAACATGTTACTTTAATTTCATGATTTAAAAAATGTTCAGAGGTTTAAATGTAAAATATATTGGTCTTACGTATGTGTGAGTACTTTAAAATTTTTGGTTTTAGCCTTTTTTAGTGTCATTTCAAAGATTCTATAAGAGGTAGTTAATTTACACTTAAATGTAAGAGTATCAGAAATAACAATTTTCTACTAAAGAGATGTTAATACTGTTAACATTTTGAAATATATATTTTTACTTCTTTTTCTGTGCAATTACACTGTGTGAAAAGATAAGATAGTGATTTATACACTGTTTAGTAACTTATTTTTTAAATTGATACTTATTACAGATAGTTTTCCACAACAATAAATATTTTTAATGGCCCAATAGTTTTACATTGGATAAAAATATCCCAATTAATTTAACCATTTCTCCTTTGTTGTACATTTACATTTTTCCCTCAGTTTTTTACTACTAAAGTCAATACTTGAATGATTACCCTTTTTTATCTTTTACTTTTTGAGACAGGGTCTCATTCTGTCACTTAGGCTGGAATGAAGTGGTGCAGTCTCAGCTCACTATAACCTTCACCTCTGGGTTCAACCAATTCTTGTGCCTTAGCCTCCCGAATGGCTAGGATTACAGACATGTGCCACCATGCCCAGCTAATTTTTGTATTTTCAGCAGAAATACTGGGATTTTGCCATGTTGGCCAGGCTGGTCTTGAACTCCTGGTCTCAATAGATTCACCCGCCTCAGCCTCCCAAAGTGCTTGGATTACAGGCCCGGCCTTGAATGATTATCCTTGTTACTAAATTTTGCACACTTCTTAGTTATTTCCTTGAAATACATTCCAATGAATAGAAATTCCTAATCAAAAGGTAAGGACTTTTTGAAGACATTTGGTTCATATTTCCAAATTGCCATCCAGATATTTTCTCGTGATTAACACTCCCTCTAATGGTGTATCTGAGACTAGGATTCCACATTCTGTCTCTAACAATGCATATTATAATCCTCTCTTTAGTCTTTGCCAATTTGGTAGATTAAAAATGGTAACTTGTTTTGAATTGCATTTCTTTCCATTTACTCAAGTTGTTTTTTTGATCACAGGAGAGCTTTATCTTAGTTCTTTAAATATATAGTGAGTATTTTGAGATCTTGAAAGTGCTTAGGGTTTTATAGAGAGTTCAGCTGTAGAGTGTTTACAGTCAGTAAAAAGAGTGGGTTAGCAGAGTGTGGAGCCACAATCTCTTCTCTCAGTACGACACTGGGTCTAAGACAATCCCTGATTCACAGCCCTCATTCCTTTGCCAATGAAAGCAGTGACTCAGATCAGCATTTAAAGTCCCCTGATCAATGACCACAAATTCAAGGAAGCTAGTCAAGGGATGGGGACCCACATCTCTCAGCAGACTGACAGTGAGTTCAGGATGAGTTCAGGATGAATACATCCAAATGACAACAAATGAGTGGCCACCACAAAAGCCTATTTGACTATGGGATTTATTGAATACCTGTAGCCAGACACAAAGATGGGCACTGAGCTAAATGTGTTAGCTTAAGGTTTAAGATTGTAATTAGAAAAACATAATTTAGGGGGAAAAAAGCAATTGCACATTTACCTTCCATTCTTCAGAAAATTAGCTGTGGGAAATGTGGAGGGAGGTCCGGAATGAGGCAAGATAGGTGTGAATCTTCAAATTTTCTGCTTTCTTTCGATTTCAAAAGTTCTGCCACTATTTTTCATTTCTCAGGTTTGGTTAGCCTTTCATCCCTTCCCTGTTGTGTGTGTGTGTGTGTGTGTGTGTGTGTGTCCGTCCTATTAGTGGTTAAGAAACACTTTGGTTGTTTACCTAAATCATAGGGCTATTTAAAATGAAGTCACCTTTCAAAGATAAGGCTCCAGGGCTCTGCAATTAAGCTTTATATTAAAAACCTCTCCTAGAGCTGTGGGTTAAAACATCTGTCATATGCATGTTGCTTAAAATGTTAAAGGTGACATCGGCGGAAAACAGCAATTGATGGGAGTAATTTGTTACTTTTCTAAACTGAGATACAATATTAAAACATGTAGGACAATTTAAAATTTGTCTTAAAAGTGCTGATGGCATTACAGCCAGCTGCATTGATCAGGAACTCATTATCTGCTCTGTGAATTATTGAGGCTATTTTCTTCAATGTTCCTCTTATGGTTAACCATATATATATATATATATATATATATATATATATACACACACACATATATATATATGTATGTATGTGTGTGTGTATATATATATGTGTATATATATATATATGTGTGTATATATATATATATATTTTTTCCTCTACAAATCTTGCAGAGAGGGTATGAACAGAAAAATTCAGCTTAATTAGTTTGGCTACTGATTAAGGGGAAAACATACTTAATTCTAGTAGAAGGTTAAACTCATTATTTTAAATACATTCTTAGATTATCTAGGATTTCATGTGATCCAAGCTATACTTTGTCTTATTTTTTTTTCTTTCTTTCTTTTTTTTTTTTAATGTTCTTGAAGCTGTAAATTTAAGAATTGCTTGATTAGGAAGTCTACCATTTGCAGGCAACAAATAATGGTTTTCCTCCATGAAACCTATAAAGTACTTATGTAAATGAAGGGCAATCTTTAAGTAATTGGTTATATTGCATTTATTTATTTAGAGACAGGGTCTCACTTTTGCCCAGAGTGGAATGCAGTAGTGCGATTTCGGCTCACTGCAGCCTTGACCTTCCAGGCTCAGATGATCTTCCCACCTCAATCTCCAGAGTAGCTGTAGCTGGAACTACAGGCTCACACCACATGCCCAGCTGAATTTTGTATTTTTTGTAGAGATGAGGTTTTGCCATGTAGCCCAGGCTGGTCTTGAACTCCTGGGCTCAAGTAATCCACCTACCTTGGCTGCCCAAAGTGGTTGGATTACAGGTATGAGCACCTAGCCATATTTTTCTCTTTTTGAAAACTAACTCTAAGTATTTGTCCATGAGTTTTATGATTTTTTTCAGTAAATATTTTAATGTCAGCAGAACATTATATACTGTGGATTTATTATCATCGACTTACTTTTAGGTTACATGTAGGTTGTTGCCAGACTTTTCACTATTATAAAATCTATATAACTCCTGAGGCATAAAATCTTCCAAGATTTTTGTATTCCTGAATTAAGGACCAGAGAGCGAAGACAAAAAATATTTTTAGATTATTTCCTAGAATGAATTTCTACAAGTATAATTTCCTAGCTTAAAATGTACAAATATTAAAAATATATATTTCATTACACAACTATCAATTTAGGGAGAAAAAAGATAAAATTGTCTTTTATACTTCTCTCCTACCACTTCCAAAAGAACTTTAACAATTTTTGTGGATATTCTTCCAGATGTTTTTCTAGGAATTGTACCACATATGAATGCGCATGAATTTGAGAGTTTTAAAATTTTTCACTTGGCCAGGTGCCGTGGCTCACGCTTGTAATTCCAGCACTTTGGGAGACTGAGGCGGGTAGATTACTTGAGGCCAGGAGTTTGAGACCAGCCTGGCTAACGTGGTGAAACCCTGTCTCTACCAAAAGTACAAAAAAATTCGCTGGGTGTGGTGGTGCACACCTGTAATCCCAGCCACTAAGGAGGCTGAGGCAAGAGAATCCCTTGAACCTGGGAGGCAGAGGTTGCAGTGAGCCAAGATCACGCCACTGCACTCCAGCTTGGGCAATGGAGCAAGATTCTATCTCAAAAAAACATTTTTTTTTCACTCGTCTTATTTTTTACAAAAATAATTTTATACATATTGTTTTATGATTTTGATAGTTCCATATCAATAATACAGTTGCTTCATTTTTCTTTTTTTGGTTGCATGATAATTCATAGAGGGAATATACAAGTGACTAAAGGAGAAATTCATAGAAGTGGAGCCTTTGGGGCAAAGGCTGTGTATATTGAAGCCTTTGATAGATTGCTCTCCAAAAATGCTACTTTAATTTAAAATCCAATCAATAATGGTCAAATATGCTTACTGCTGCCTACCGTCCTAGCAGTGCATCTTATCAGTCTTTTTCAACTTCCATGTCCTGGGTTCAAGCAGTTTTCCTGCCTCAGCCTTCTGAGTAGCTGGGATTACAGGTGTGTGCCACCACACGCGGCTGATTTTTATATTTTTAGTAGAGATGGGCATGTTGCCCAGGCTGGTCTTGAACTCCTGACCTTGTGATCCTCCTGCTTCAGCCTTCCAAAGTGCTAGGATTACAGGCATGAGCCACCGTGCCTGGCCTCATACTGTTTTTTTTTTTTTTTTAATGGCTTCTAGGCTTTATGCCTTTCTTAGGAAGGCTTTCTCTGCTCTAAAATTAAGAACAGACAACCCTTCCCCACTCACAAATTTCTCTTAAATTTTATTCTATCATTCTATTTATTTTTCTATCATTTATTTTATTCTATCATTCTATTTATTTTCTATCATTTTATTTATTTTTCTTTTATGGTTTCACATTTCCACTGAAAGCTCTGATCCACCTGGAATGTATTCAATGAAGAAATGAGGTAAGGTTTTTACATAATTGTTTTTCTAGATGGCCAAACTATTGTGCGAATGCCATTTATTAAACAGTACTATTTCCCTCACTTGTTTGAAATCCAGCCTCCATTATATATTAAATTCCTTTGTGTATTTAAGACTAATTTTTAACTCTTCAATGTGTTCCATTGATGTATTTATACCTGCGAAGCAACTATTTATTTAAATTTATACAATGTTTTAATATCTGGAAATGTTGTTCCATCTAATTAGTTTACTTTAGAAAAACTCTCTGGTTATATTGGCTTTTTTTTTTTATTCTAACTGAAATCAGCTTCTGTATTTCTTAAGAAATCCTGATTTGAGAGTGGGGAGAAGGGAAGGGATTCATTAAACTTTATGAATAACTTTAGTATAGAGTTGATATCTTATTAACATCATGTATTCCTATAAAAACAAATATGTTTTGCTCCATTTATTTAAATCATCTTTGTTTCTCGGTATCGTTAAGACATTTTCTTCATTAGAACTTGTACTTTTATTATATTTATTTTTACAAGTTTGTTTATACAAAAAAATGTGTTCTTTTTGGTATTTATTTACTTATTTACTTACCTACTTACTTATGAGATGGAGTTTCACTCTTGTCGCCCAGGCTGGAGTGCAATGGCATGATCTCGGCTCACTGCAACCTCTGCCTCCCAGGTTCAAGTAATTCTCCTGCCTTAGCCTCCCGAGTAGCTAGGATTACAGGCATGAACCACCACGCCCAGCTAATTTTGTATTTTTCGTAGAGGAATCTATCTATATAGATTTTATATCTATATTCAACATGGATTTCTCCATGTTGATTAGGCTGGTTTTGAACTCCCAACCTCAGGTGATCTGCCCACCTCAGCCTTCCAAAGTGCTGGGATTGCAGGTGTGAGCCACTTGCGCCCAGCCCTTTTTGGTACTATTTTAAGAGATATCTTTGCTTTATAAATATATATGTTTTATTTATTTTTTGAGACACAGTCTCACTCTGTCACCCAGGCTGGAGTGCGGTGGCATGATCTCGGCTCATTGCAACCTCTGCCTCCTGGGTTCAAGCAATTCTCCAGCTTCAGCCTCCCACGTAGCTCAGATTACAGGTGTGCACAACCATGCCTTGCTAACTTTTGTATTTTTGGTAGAGATGGAGTTTCGCCATGTTGGTCAGGCTATGTTTTCATTTCTTAAATCTTTGTCTTTTATTACACTGGTCGGGATTTCCAGTATACTCTTGAGAAGGAGGATGGCAGAGGATGCTTTCAGTGTTTCACTGCTGAGCATAATGGTGCTCATTATGCACCAATGGTGCCATTGGTTTCTTGGCTATTGTCTTAGTGCCATCAGACTGCAAAGTACTGGGTGACTTATAAGCAATAGAAACTGATGTCTCACCGTTTTGTAGGCTGTAGGTCTGAGATCCGGGTGCCAGCATGGAGGGGCTCTGGTGAAGGCTGTCTTCTGAGCTGGCTAGTTTTCTGGCCTCTCCACCTCCAAATACCATCACACTGGGGATAGTATTTCAACATATGAATTTTAGGGGTGTACAAACATTCAGCTTACTGCAGCTGTTAATAATAATTTTTATATTGTTTTTTCTTCTGTTTTATTAATATAGTGATATCAATAAATTAATTTCCTAAATTTTTTTGAGTAGTCTTGTATTCCTGGGATAAGGCTTACAGGGTCATGTTGTTGTTTAAATAATAGATTCAGTTGCATCAATATTGTTCTGAGGATTTAATATCTATATTCATCACAATCTCACTACTTACTGGGGTGGTGGCCTTGGCTAAATTACTTAATCTCTCTTAGTTTCTCATGTATAAAAAGGGGATAGTAGTGAGAGATCTTGCCTCCCAGAATTAGAGTGAGGTATATAACTCTTGGAACAGTCTGTGAGACATGGTAAACACTCAATAAATGTTCGTTCTCATTGTTGTTATTGTAATTGACACTGGTCTCCTGTTTCCTGGGTGTGTGTATGTGTCTCTATATATGGGTGCATGCTATCACTGTGGTTTTTTTGTTGTTTTTTTTTTTTTTTTTTTTTGAGATGGGGTTTTGCTCTTGTGGCCCAGGCTGGAGTGCATTGGTGCGATCTCAGCTCACTGCAACCTCCACCTCCTGGGTTCAAATGATTCTCCTGCCTATGTCTCCCTAGTAGCTGGGATTACAGGTGCTTGCCACCACGCCTGGCTAATTTTTGTATTTTTAATAAAGATGGGGGTTTCACCATGTTGGCCAGGCTGGTCTCGAACTCCTGACCTTAGGTGGTTGCCCACCTTGGCTTCCCAAAGTACTGTGATTACAGGTGTGAGCCACTACACCCAGCCATTGTGCATTTTGATAACTGTGTTATACCAGCTGACTAGAATGAGCTGGGAAACTTTCCATGCTTTATTACGCTCCGCAACAATTCAAACAATATTGGAATTATCTATTCCTTGAAGGTTGCTGGGCCCATGAAAGTCCTTGACTAACCTTTCAATATCGTCTATGCTCCCTTTGTGTATCTACTGAGGCTTTCGCACTAAGGCCAACTTTCAGCATTTATGTTTTACAGGAAGTCGTCAGCTTCAGGTCTCCCTTATCTCAGTGGATCTGTCTTCTTGGCCTTTCTTCATCAGATTTTACCTCTCCTGCCATTCTCTTCACCCCAGCCCCACTCTTACACATATACCATACATTTACACACTCATACACATATGTGCACGCACGAGGACAGTTCATCAGTGCATGCCTTTATGAATACTTGGCTAGAAAAACTAAGGCTGGGTGCAGTGGCTCACGCTTATAATCCTAGCACTTTGGGAGGCCGAGACAGGTGGATCACCTGAGGCCAGGAGTTCGAGACCAGCCTGGCCAACATGGTGAAACCCTGTCTGTACTAAAAATGCAAAAAACAGCCAGGCATGATGGTGTGCCCCTGTAATCCCAGCTACTTGAGAGGCTGAGGTGGGAGAATTGCTTGAACCCAGGAGGCAGAGACTGCAGTGAGCTGAGATTGTACCACTGCACTCCAGCTTGGGTGACACAGCAAGACCCTATCTCAAAACAAAAAAAGGAAAAAAAGAAAAACTGGAGCCACAGTAGATGACTTATATAGGTGATTCCTGTGGCTAGAACTGGGACCGACAGGTGAAAATGAAGAGATTTTTGTCTCAGTTTATGTATGTGTTAGTCCAGATGCTCTAACAAGCAGACAACAGGATGAGGTTAAACACTCGAGGATCTTCCTAAGGGAATGCACCTGTGAAGGAATGGAGTGGGGGAGCTGAGCAAGGCAAAGAGAGCCTCCAGATTGTGAGGCAAGCCCAGCCCAAGGGCTGGAGAGAGCCAGCAATCTAAGAAAGCTTCCTTAAAGCCCTAGGAGTCCTCTATTTTGTGCCACCAGAGGACTCCTACATCTGCCATGGAATCTGGGCCAGTGCAACCTCTGGCTGGGAGCAGCTCATGGGAGCCTGGCTGCAGCTGGGCCCACGGGCAGCTGCTCTCCCTGCAAGGTGCCAGCTAGTGACTGCCATAAAGTAAATCTTTCCTAACAACAGTGGAATGAAGAGCTTTTTCAGGTAGCGGCTTATTTCTAGAGATGTTTAGGCAGGAGAATGTTGGGATGGAGCTCTTTGTGTTTGAGGGAGAAAGTCTCAACCTTTAAGTTCCATTTCCATGCTCATTTTTCTCTTGCCTCTTCTCCTCTCCTTCCTCCTCTACTCTCTGTCCTTCCCCCTTTCTTCTCTTCCTCCTCCTCCTCCTTTCTTCTTCTTTTCCTTTTTCCTTATCTTTCTTTCTTTCCTTTTTCTTTCTTTCTCTCCCCTCCCCCTTACTCCCTCCCTCCTAATAAGGACCACTGCAATGAGGTCTTACAGTAGGAAAAAGAGAGTAGACTCAACTCCTTCTCTCTTTCTATCTCTCTGCATACACACACACACACACACACACACACACACACAAATTATGAGGTTGGGGGTGGTCACCACTTTTCCGATTTTATCAGCTTTGCTAACAAATTTAAAAAATGCCTTATGAGGCTTAAATTCAGCAGTTCAACATCTCCTTCCCCTCTCCCAGCCTGAGAATGTCTTTCTTCCCTTCCTGTCTCCCAGGGTCCCGTCTCATTGTCGACAAGCTCAGGAACTAGAGGTTTACTTAAGTCAGGGTTTCTGTCCTTGTTACAATATAGTGAGGGAAAAAAAAACTAAAATAGAACCAGGAAGCCTGGGTCTCTCCTGCCACTTCTGCTCTTTCCACCCTTCAGAGTCTCTTGGTTGAAAACCAAGACATGTTGCATCCTGGGCACTGCATTTTCACGTTTCCATGAGAGGCAGTTTAAGTGTTTTCATGTGGAAGCCTTTCTCCTGCGAGGCCCACAGTGTAGAGGTTGGAGGAGGGCGATTTTTAGCATCAAGGAGATAGGGTGTCCAGGAAAGCCTGGGATTGCATCTAAGACATCAGCTTGACCTTCCTCTCTCCTTCTTCTCTGGTGAGTTTCCCATTACAAACTCCTCATGTCTTTTGCCAGCAGATTGGCGTTGGGACCACTGTAGTCTACCAAAGATGGCTTAAGAATATAGCACTTTACAATAATGTTATTCATTCTCTTACATAGTTACCACACATAGTGTATCACAGGTGCCCCTCTAAGTACTGTCCATGGATAACTCACTTCTCAAATCACATCTCTGAGGGTTGATGAGAAAATGGAGCACAGGTAGACACAGTAGCTTGTCAGAGGTCACAGGGCTGACAGGCAGCAGAGATGGAATGGGAACCCTGTGGTCTGACTCTGCCATCTGTGAGTTTAACCTCATGCTTCACTGCGTGTTCCCTGAAAAGGGATCAAATGGGGTTTTGGTTTCCTGCTTCTCAGGAGGTCCAGTGCCCATTTGCCTACTGCCTCCCTCCAGAAACCTGGTGGTTTAGTGGTTGACAGCTGGCAACCACAGGCTGCCTCTGGGCTGCAGACATGTTGCAAATGACCCACATAGTATTTTCTTAAAATGTAATTTTAATTTTTATCAAAGAAACGTATTTAGTTTAAAATATCAAATAATACTTAAAACAATTTGTAAAAAATAGCTGTTTCCAAAGACCTACTCTTAGGATTCTGGTCTCCAGCAGCAACTGTGCTGGATTTTTTGACCTCTTTTCTTTCCTTTTTTTTTTTTTTGAGACAGGGTCTCCCTCTGTGGCCCAGGCTGGATGGAGTGCAGTGGTGTGATCATGGCTCACTGGCTCACTGCAACCTCGATCTCCCAGGCTCAAGGGATCCTCCCACCTCAGCCTCCCTAGCTGGGACTACAGGCACATGCCACCATGCCCAGCTACTTTACAATTTTTTGTAAAGACAGAGTCTTACTATGTTGCTCTGGCTGGTCTCATCAAACTCATAAGCTCAGGCGATCCTTCTGCCTTGGCCTCCTGAAGTGCTGAGATTACAGGCATGAGCCACCAAGCCAGGACCCTGTTTCTTCTTGTTTACTGCCATATGTCTCCAAAATAAATACTGCTATTTCTTGATCTATCATTTTACGTATTATCCATTCACTTCCAACCATGAAGATAGAGGTTTGGCTCTGCCACACCCCACTTGCATGAATCAATTATTTCTTCACTTATTGCCACCATCTGAAACTTGCTTGCATGGACTTTAAGGCCAGTGAGAAGCCTGGGCATTTGAAGGTGTGGCAGGGTGGAAAAGCTTGTGTACCTTAGTTAAATGTTCTGGATCAAGTTCACTCTGTATCTGCAGGGCAGCATCATTGTCTTTCTGTGGTGGGATGCCTTTGGGTTTTAGGTCAGTCCTCTACTTGATCATGGAGTCCTGGGGCCTCTGCTTCTATTGAGGACCATTGCTTTGGTTCTTCACATCTCCCCTTTCCACCCTCATGCCTCCTAGTCACTAGGGTTAAAAGTAAAGGGAACCTGAGGATATCGGAGCCATGTCAATAAATCACAGCAGAAAACCTTTTTTTTTTTTCTGAGATGGAGTCTCACTCTGTCACCAGGCTGGAGTGCAGTGACGTGGTCTCGGCTTACTACAACCCCGACCTCCCAGGTTCAAGCCATTTTCCTGCCTCAGTCCTGAGTAGCTGGGACTACAGGCATGTGCCACCATGCCCAGCTAATTTTTGTATTTTTAGTAGAGACGGAGTTTCACCATGTTGGCCAGGATGGTCTCAATCTCTTGACCTTGTGATCTGCCTACCTTGGCTTCCCAAAGTGCTGAGATTACAGGCGTGAGCTACTGTGCCTGTCCAGAAAACTCTTATGAAACTTCATCTGGGGCTTTCAGCAGTCTTCTCCCTGCTCCCTTCCCAGTTTTCCCTCCTTAAAAGGGTCTTACCCCATTTACCTCCCATTTTGTTTTCAGTTTTGCTAAGTTCCTATTCTCTTCTGGGGATGATTCACAGATGCCTCCTTCCACTCAGCCTAACCCCTCTGGTTGGACCAGTGCCCCAGGGACAACAAAGAGGACAGGGAAAGTGTCCAGGCAGCTGCCACAATAACACCAACCAAGCCACTAATGCCATCAGCACAAACGGCTGTGCTCTCAGTCTAGTGAACTCTTTCTGCCAGCAAGATCCAATTTCACATTTTATTTGATTCAGCTCTGCAAGACACTTGTGCAATATTCTAACAGTTTTTGGGGCGTCTGTGTCATTAAAAAATTATCACTTTCCTCAGAGACAAGGCAGACAAGATGAGGCTTTCATAGAGCATCAGACAATTAAAAAAAGTACAAGACTGACCTTTGTTTTTTCTTTAGACTTATGTCTGTTTGCAGTCATCTGATGCAAGCATCACAAATGTAATTAAGCAGCTATAGTTCCTGGAAAGCTTTGAGACTTTATACTTCTTGCAACCCTACCTGACTTTCTGACAGGCTTGCTTGGCTAGCACCTATTTGATATGAGTGAACCCGGGAGAGAGAAGTCCACATTTTCATGCAGCAGTGACACCAGGTAGAAGAGACAGGCAACTCTGGTTCACCAATGCCTTGCTTATTCCCACTATGTCACATGGCCAGCAGGAGAGCCCATGTGAATGCAGGGTCCTAGAAGCTCTAGAGCTTTCAGGCTCCAGTCTTTTCTATGTAACACAGCTTGTCGTCCTGACCCAAGGCTTCATCTACAGTATAGCAGCCTTTTCCTGAACTCTTCCGTGGACCTTCCCCAGCATGACATATTGCCTTCTCTCTAATGATCATATCCTCCTGCTCCCTGTGACTTTCCCTATTAGAAAATCAGTAATCCAGCCTGGTCAACGTGATTAAACCCCGTTTCTACAAAAAAAATTCAAAAAATTAGCCGGGGGTGATGGTGCATGCACCTGTAATCCCAGCTACTCAGGAGGGTGAGGTAGGAGACTTGCTTGAGACCTGGAGATCAAGGCTGCCATGAGCGGTGACTGTCGCACTGCACTCCAGCCTGGGTGACAAAGTAAGACTCTGTCTCAAAGGAAACAATAAATAAAATCCTTAGTATAGGGAAGGGAAGCCATTTCCAGGGTGCCCAGAGTGGTACCCATACAAGACCACCTCCTCACTTGGAGGAACTCCACTTGAGTTCTCCTGGTGTGTTTGGTTGGTTACAAGAATATAATAGAACCATTCTGCAGGTACCCGGTCTTCAGCTGTTTTTGGCATTGCCTACCTGCTCATCACCCATGCCACATGTTTTCTTTTCTTTTCTTTTTTGAGACAGAGTTTTGCTGTTGTTGCCCAGGCTGGATGGAGTACAATGGTGTGATCTTGGCTCACCACAACCTTGCCTCCTAGGTTCAAGTGATTCTCCTGCCTCAGCCTCCTGAGTAGCTGGGATAACAGGCATGTGCCACCATGCCCGGCTAATTTTGTATTTTTAGTAGAGATGGGGTTTCTCTGTGTTGGTCAGGCTGGTCTCAAACTCCCGACCTCAGGTAATCCACCTGCCTCAAGCGTCCCAAAGTGCTGGGATTACAGGCGTGAGCCACCATGCCCAGCCCACATGTTTTCTTTCTACGCACTGATCAATGATCCTTCAACAGAACAATTCACTCCTAGCCAATGAGTTAGCTCTGTATGTTTGAGATCATTCTGTGCTGCTTCTCTTTCCTCCCATACTAGGAAGATCCCCCAAGATCTTTTCTAAGGTGTTGTCTACTCCTTTGGCCTTCTGTCCATATTGAGAGGATATTAGCAAGCACTCTACGTAATCTGTTGATTTAACTTCTGTCTCCTGTGCTCTGTGAGGCACATTGGTACGAGAATCTTGCATTTCCTCCCCTGGCCCTATCTGTTGGAATGTATGGCATGGGGCCATGCAGTTGGTAAATTTTTGAGATGTGTGTGCGCGCGCGCACACACACACACACACACACAATTTCTGTCCATTTTGGTTAGGTTTTATGGGAGAGTGGGTTTGTAATGCATCCTTACTCTGATGCCTTTCACCAGAAATCTCTACTGATTTTTAAGTGTTTCTAGTTTTGTGGTCAAAGTTAATCGTTTTTCTTCATTGATTTTTGTTTTTTTTTTTTAAATTTTAAGAGACAGGGTCTTGCTATGTCACCCAGGCTGATGTTGAACTCCTGGCCTAGGGTAATCTTCCTGCCTTGGCTTCCCCAAAGTGCTGGAATTACAGGTGTGAGTCACTGTACTTGCTCTTCATTGATTCTTCCACTGTTTTTTATGTTTATGTAGCTATTCCCAAATTCAAGGTCAGATTAACTATTCATCCTTTATTACTTGATTTTTTTTTTTAAGAGATAGAGTCTTGCTCTGTTGCCCAGGCTGGTGCAATCAAAGCTCACTGCAGCCTCAGATTCCTGGGTTTAAGCAGTCCTCCTGCCTTACCCCAGAGAAGCTGAGATTACAGGTGTGCCACCATGCCCAGCTTTTTTTTTTTTTGTATGGTTGAATATGAAACAACTAAAAAAAAATTATCTGGAATTTATTTAAATCATCTCAAGTAAAAGTTTAAATAAGTTAACACACAAATGACCTTCATTCACATCACACACACCCCACCCAAACCCTGTGTATTGCAAACACACATATGTACGTATATATGAAGACATATATATGTGTGTATGTATGTTCACGTAACATATGCATATACAGATAAAAGCTTTTCCCCCTCTATTCACTGCTGATAATCAATTTTAAAATGAGAAATTTTTTGATGTTTTTCATTTTATTTTTATTTATTTCTCTTTTGGAATAGTGCTTCTTTTTTTGTTGTTAATTATTACACTTCAAGTTCTGGGGTACATGTGCAGACTGTGCAGTTTACGTGTGCCATGGTGGTTTGCTGCATCCATCACCCCATCATCTACATTAGGTCTTTCTCCCAATGCTATCCCTCCCCTAGCCCTCTGTCCCCAACAGGCCCTGGTGTATGATCTTCCCCTCCCTGTGTCCACATGTTCTCATTGTTAAACACCCACTTATGAGTGAGAACATGCAGTGTTTGGTTTTCTGTTCTTATGTCAGTTTGCTGAGAATGATGCTTTCTAGCTTCATCCATGTCCCTGCAAAGGACATGAACTCATCATTTTTTATGGCTGCATAGTATTCCATGGCGTATATGTGCTACATTTTCTTTATCCAATCTATCATTGTTGGGCATTTGGGTTGGTTCCAAGTCTTTGCTATTGTGAATGGTGCTGCAATAAACATACATGTGCATGTGTCTTTATAATAGAATGATTTATAATCCTTTGGGTATATACCTAGTAACGGGATTGCTGGGTCAAATGGTATTTCTAGATCTAGATCCTTGAAGCATCGCCACACTGTCTTCCACAATGGTTGAACTAATTTACACTCCTACCAACAGTGTAAAAGCATTTCTATTTCTAAAATGAGAATATTTCAAAATCCAAGCACAGATCCAGGACTAGAGGACTTCCTTCGAGTGCTTCTAATTTATGTCTGCAAGAGGAAAAACAAATAATTAGTGCTTATTTTCCTAATAGTTCCCTCAGAAGCCCATCTAAATTCTAATCAGGCAAACCAAAGTTTAATTGGCTTTTATTATTTCCAGCATTTTAATTTTAGATCAAACTTATAATAAAGTCAATTTTTTTGCCCTATCTCCTTTTCTAGAAGGGACATCTTGTGTAAGCAACCTATTCTGTATGGATTTTATACAGACTTTCCCATTACTTTCTTGTGGAACTCTTGTACGTTTCTAATCTATTCTCTTAGCTTTAAAGACAGGGGTGGAGTCCAACATTTCTACCATAGAATATCTCTGTTAACTTTGGAGATTATAGACTGATTCACATAGTATGTGAGGCTGCAAATTGAGTAAGACATAATACCCACTTGCACAAAGATGTGAAATTTACGACTGTATCTGAATAAAGAAAATGGCAGAAAATGTTCACTCTCTTGAAATAAAAGGGCCACAGATTCTTAAGAAAGACCTTATGAAGATGATTTTTTTCATGATGTGGAAAGTAATCCTTAGTTTATCTTTCCTGGGCCATTTCAGTAGCTGCCTTGTTGGCCTCCTACACAGTAATCACACGCAGCAGCCAGGGTAATCTTTTAAAGGTCACAAGGGAATATCTTATGTTTTTAAAAGATCACCCTGTGTGTGGATTGAACAGAAAAGAGGTTGATCAAGATGTTCCCTTGCTAAAGACCTTGCGTAACTACCTGTGCACTTAGAATACAACGTAAAATCCTAAAAGTGAATTACAAATTCTTGCATAATCTTTCTCTGCTTATCTCTTAAGTTTCACCAGATGCTGCTCTCTTCCTTCTTCTGAAACATTATGGTCCAGCTATACTTCCCTTCATTTAGTTCCTTGATTGGGAGAAATTCCATCCTGCCTCAGGGACCTTGCACATGCTGTTCCTGTAATGACATTCCTTCCTCTTTTCCTTGAGAAATTCCTCCTCCTGCAAGTCTCAATCTGTGTCTCCATACTTCCCCAGTAACTCCATCCTAAGCAGCCCCATCTCAATCTAAATTAGATCCTGAATCAGTCTGGGTTCTTTGAGATGAATAATCTAAGACAGGATTACACATGTAAGAATTGTATTGGGGAACCACCTGTGAGAAAAAAAAAAAAATGGAGGGAACTGGCAAAGTAGAGGAGCTGTCAAACCACAAGGTGAGTATGACCTGGAGTGAAGGAGAGAGGGAGGGAGTGTTGAGCAGAAGCTTCCAGGACTGCTATGCAGTCTAAAGAAGATGCGGCAGGGCCGTGGGATAGGGGTGAGAGTCTCTGAGTCAGAGTCAGCCATCAGAGGAGTCCCTGTTCCCCAAGAATGTGCCTGCTTTGGTAGTCCTACCATACATGATTGCTGGCTGTAGGTAGTCCATGGCAAAGTGTGACCTCCACACAAATGCTGTGGAAGATTTTAGCAACAGGCAGCAGGAGCCTTGGCCCACGATGTTCTCTGTGGTTCGAGGTGTTGTGAGGTGCGCCTGGCTACCACAGGGTCCCCATGACATTTTCTCTTGTGCTTTTCTTCATTAACACTTGTCACATCTGCAATTGTATATTCTTCTGTCAGAGCTTCAGCAGAGCAGAGACTGGGTATGTCTTTTTCATTGCTATATCCCAATACTCAAAGCAGGACCAGCTCACAGTACTGCTCAGTTAAGACCTGTTGAATGAATGTGGTCTTAACTTCCATGGTTTTTAAGTAGCAGTGCTTCCATTATTTAACAAGACATACCTTCCATGATATGATTTTTCATTACATCTTTATACTTGGACTTATATACCTAGGGATTAAGGCTGATGATGAAGAAAAGTTCTCAAAATGCAAATTTTGTTAGCTTTAGAGAAAGCTCTGGTAATAAGTTTACTTGAATGAATGAATTAATTAGTAGATGAAATGCTCCTTGATAGGAGAGACTTTGTCTGGCTTGGTCAACACTGCACCCTGCACCTAGCTCAGAGCCTGTAGTACAGCAGGATCTCAATAAAGGTGTGTTCCATGAATTGAGTGGGAAATTAAGGGCAGTGGCTGTGAAAGGAGGAAGGAAACTTTGGCAGGAAGCTGTTTATCATTTTTATTTTGTCCTCATAGGAGAGTGCTTATATGTTTGCAAAGTACTAACAATTGGCTGATAGTATGCAGTTGGTTCTTCATAGCCAAGATTCCACAACTGTTGGTCCAACCAACTATAGTTCAAAGATAGAAAAAAACAATAAAAATAATAACAAAAAAAATGCAACAACTATTTACATAGTATTTATATTATTTCAGGTGTTATAAGTAATCTAGAGATGATCTAAAGTATGTAGGAGGATGTGCATAGGTTATACACCTAAAATACCAGGCCACTTTATATTAGATGCTTGAGCATCTGTGGATTTTAATATCCATGGGGGGCCTGAAACCAATCCCCTGTGGATATGTGTCCTCCAGCAATTTGTCCTTTAATTATTTCAATGTTAACAAAAGTGACTGTGTAATCCCAGGGAAATGGTATAACCTCTCTGGACCTCAGTTTTCCTATTTGTAAAGTGAGAAGTTTGGAGTGGATGATCATAAAGATTTCTTTTCAGCACTTGTATGCTACAAGTATATTTATAAACACAAAAAAGAGTACCTCAGGCAATTGGCAAGCCTTAAAAATATAAGTATATTTATATATGTACATATATGAGTGACATCTATTTCTGAGTTGTTTTGGTATCGAAGTTGCATGCAATACAACTTGCTTTGTTGACTTTAATTGCTCTTCTAAATAGGACTTCTGGTCATAGGCTGGGGCCACAAAGTAGAAATATATTATTCCTTTTTTTTTTGAGACAGAATCTCACTCTGTCACCCAGGCTGGAGTGCAGTGGCACGATTTCAGCTTACTCTAACCTCTGCCTTCCCAGTTTAAGTGATTCTTGTGTCTCAGCCTCCTGAGTAGCTGAGATTACAGGTGCCCACCTTTACACCCTGCTAATTTTTTTAATTTTTTATTTTTAGTAGAAATGGGTTTCACCATGTTGCCCAGGCTGGTCTTGTACTCCTGGGCTCAAGTGATCCACCCACCTCAGCCTCCCAAAGTGCTAGGATTACAGACTTAAGCCGCTGTACCCAGCCAAAATATATTATTCTTATCAGGAATGAAAAGGGATTTTTTTCCCCATACACGTGAAGAGAGAAAGGTGCACAATAGAAGCCTCATGCCTTGGAGTAGGGAACTGCATAAAGATGACTGTGACCATGCCTTTATGTATGAAGCAGAGGAAAGGAAACCAAGAATGCTGGATGCTATGGAGAGGAAATACCCAAATTTATTAGTTCCCCCTACCCTGCCCCAACTTGTTTCTTTAGTCCAATACTTCCATATCTCCTGAAAGGTCTTTTTTTTGGGGGGGAGGTGGAGGTCTCACTGTCAGCCAGGCTGGAGTGTGGTGGCACAATCATGGCTCACTGCAGCCTCAATCTCCAGGTCTCAAGTGATCCTTCCACCTCAGCCTCCAAAGTAGCTGGGACTACAAATATGCATCATCATATCTGGCTAATTTTTCAAATTATTATTTATAAAGATGGGTTTTTGCCATAAAGATGGGAATATTTATAAAGATGGGTTTTATATATATATATATATTTAAAACTACTAAATAAAGACAAATCACTCACAGTGCCATCTCCAAAAGTTACTTGTTTTTGTTTTCTTCTGGTTTACAACCTTATTTGTTTTATTTTGACTCACATACTTATTGGTTTGTTTTAATGCAATTGATACCATAATTATCAATCATCAGGTGTTTAATAGAATGTCCCACCATTTGGGTTTGTCTGATGTTTTCCCTTCAGGATATACCTCTCAGGGTGCACCTTCATCACTTGGTTAAGGTAGTAGCTGCCAGGTTTCTGCACTGAAAAATTACTGTTTTTCTCTTTCCAAATAATTGAATTACTTTTGATTATTTATATTTTTCACCCATTTTTGTCTGTTTTCAAATTTATTAGCATAAAGAGATTCATGAAATTCTCTTTTTAAAATGTGTGCTGTATCTAAAATTGTCTTCCTTTTCTAATATTTGATTATCTTTGCCAGTTTGTTAGTTTTCTTTGCCATTTCAGAGAACCAACTTTCATCTTAAATTGTCCTTTCTGCCAAGCCTTTACTTCATTAATTTGTTTTATCTTTATTACATTCATCTTTCTAAGTTCTTCAGGTTAATTCTTTTATTTTTTTCTAACACATTGTATGCTTAGCTCTTTAACTTTTTAGCCTTTACTCCTGTCTAACATAAGCAGTTAAAGTATGAAATTTGCCTCTAAGTGATGATTTATCTATATCCTACAACATACAGCATTTTATCATTGAGTTATAATTTAAAAAATCCCTTTAAGAGCTGTTCTTTGACCTGTGCATATCCAGAAAAGTATGTTATAATTTCAAAATATATAGTCTTTGCTGTTGGTTTAAAATTTAACTATGTTTTGGTCAGAGAATTTGGTTTGTAAGATAAGAGTTATTTGAAATGGGTAGAGTTCTGCTTGGTGGCCTGATATTAGATCAGTTTTCTTATGTATCATGGGTACTTAATAAATTATACTTAAATACTTTCAAACTGGATTTTTTTTTTATCTTTTAAAGGTAGGGTTAACTCACTTTCACGTATTATAATTGCTGATACATAGTTTTATTTTTTCTATTCCATATCATTATTTTTACTTTTGTTTCTTTTTGTTGGATTAATCAATATATCTTTTTTCATGATTTTTCTCTGGTTATTTTCTAGAGCAGTGGTTTTCAAACTTTTGTTCTCAGAATCCCTTTAATACTCTTAAATTATTGAAGTTCCTGAAGAACTTGTTTTTGTGTGGGTTATATCTATTGATATATATCATATTAAAAATTAAAAATGATATATTTTAAAAATATGGTTCAACTAAAATAATAATTATAAACCATATGATACTTATAAAGCATATTACAATAATGTTTTATTATTATGATCCGAGCCCCAGTGTGGTGGGTATCACATGTAATACCAGCACTTTAGGAGGCTGAGGTGGGACGACTGCCTCAGCACAGGAGTTTAAGACCAGCCTGGGCAACAGGGCAAGACCCCGT
>CAUYLG010014349.1:0-28613 GCA_963573385.1 Cacajao melanocephalus
ATAGCAAAGACCTGGAACCAACCCAAATGCCCATCAATGATAGACTGAACAAAGAAAATATGGCACATATACACCAGAGAATACTATGCAGCCATAAAAAATGATGAGTTTGTTTCCTTTGCAGGGACATGGATGAATCTGGAAACCATCATTCTCAGCAAACTGACACAAGTACAGAAACTCAAACACCACATGTTCTCACTTATAAGCAGGTGTTGAACAATAAGAACACATGGACACAGGGAGAGGAGCATCACACACTGGGATCTGTTGAGGGGGGCCAGGGTGGGGAGAGTGGGGAGGGATAATGGGGGAGAAATGCCAGGTGTAGGTGATTGCGGGTTGGAGGCAGCAAACCACTTTGCCATGTATGCACCTATGCAACAATCCTGCATGATCTGCACATGTACCCCAGTATCTCAAGTACAATTAAAAAAAGAAGAAGAATACATCTTGGTAAAATAAGAAAAAAAAACACTTTCACTTTATGATGTCTGAGAACTTCTATGAATCAGGAATCTGGAAGAGCTTGGAAGTGTGGTTTTGGCTTCAGGTCTCTCATGAGGTTAGTTGGCCACCATATAGAATTAGAACAGAATAATGCAGGGCTCAGTCAACTATGGATGAGATGAGCATTTCTCACTCTCTTTATGTTGTTTCAGAAACCCTTCAAGTGATCTCTTCATGTGGACTAGTTTTAACTTCTTAGCATGAAACATGGCAACATAAGTGAGGCCGGATTGTTCATATGTGCTGAAAGGTTTAATGAGTCTAACAGCAAACAAAATTGAATGAACTTTTATGATTTAGCATCAGAAATCACGGAGTATTGCCTTTGCCTTAAGGTATTGGTTTACATGAATCGCAAAAAGTCTCTTCAATAGGAGGAGAGTCAAAGTCACACTGAAGAAAAACCATATGAGATGGAAAATTCTGTTGCAGTCATCTTTGGAACATACAATCTGCTACAGCCTAAGATTAGCTTTAGACATCAACTTCAGCTTTACCACCCTTTGTACAACCATCCATATAGTCAGCATAATTACACGTGCCTGTTATCACCAGTGCAAGAAAATTTCAGCTCATGAAATCTTTCTGAAGGAATCATCACAAAAACCATAGAAGATTGAAAAACTATATCCATAATCAACTGTAATAAAAGTTCCTATTTCTTGAGAATTTGCTCTATGACCAGCTCTATGCTTAGCTTATTAAATTCTCATAATTACCTATAATAAATGCATATAAGAAATTTGATATTAAAGATTATAAATGAAAAAGCATTACTTTACTTTTCTGTAGGACATAACTAAATTTCCCTTAGTTACGTCATCCCTAGCTGACACCCCTTTTTCATCTTTTTCATAGCTGAATAGAAAGAGTGAGGGAGACCTGGTTACTCTAAAGTTAAAATTCATATAGGCCTCCCGAGGTTTTCTGTTCTCTGAGGGAAGAGACAAACCATAAATGGACTAATTTTATGAAAATTTCAACTTTGGACCCATGCAGCTAAATTATTAATGTGTAACAGAATAAATGAAGAACACTTTCTGGGGGAAAATTACAATCTGAAGCCTCTATGATTCTTTATAAGCAATATCTTACCTAGAAAAATAGCTTACAAAACATGAGAAGATAGATAAATAGAAAATATACAACACAAGGCAAAGAGAATAAATAAATGGAGCAGGAGAACGAGGCAAAAGTAGTATTTGAAGAAATAATGGCTAACAATTTTCCCAAACTATTGAAAACAATATTGATCCAAGATTTCAGAAACTCAGAGAATACTGAGCAGAAAAAATAAAATATCCAGACATATCAAAATTCAAATGATGAAAACCAAAAACAAAGATGAAAATCTTAAAAGCAGCCAGATACTGATTTTTGAAAATTCAACATTAAATCTTATGACCGACTTCTAAGTGAAACAGTAGAACCTAGAAAACAATGCAATAATATCTGCAAAGCGCCTAAGTGGGAAAGAACCTGCCCTCTATAGAATAGATTTATAGAATTATAACTGTAGAATTTATCATTCTACTTCCTTAGTATATATTTCCAAAATTAAAGCAATTTAAACTTATTTTCAGATTCTCCCCACCATCACCCCAAAGTGCTAAAAAATGTGTGCCAGTTGACCTGCCTTATAAAAATTACTAATGAAGTTTTTTCAGGTTGAAATAACAGATGAAAGCATAAAGCCACAGGAAGAAAGGAGGAGTGCCAGAAAATGTAAACTTGAGAAATAAAAAAAAAACTGGGACTTTTAAAGCAAGAGTAGTGATTATAACTTGTTGTTTTCTAACATAAGGAGAAATAAATTATATGTCCACGATACCAAAAAGCATGGATAGGGGTAGTAAGTAAATGGAGTTAAATGCTTTCAAATGTCTTATATCATTCAAAAAATGGTAAGCTTCCTAATTTAAGGGAGATTGTAATAAGTCAAGGATACATATTTTAAACTTTATCATAACCAGAACATTATAATAAAATATATTTATAAATCTAATAGAAGAGATAAAATATCAGTAAGAATACAGAATATGTACAGGATATAATTAACCAACTGGACTTAATATTTATAAAAACCCTGTACCCAAGAGTTGAAGGATAGGTATTATTTTATAGTACTCAATGAAACATTTAAAATAATAGAGTAAATGAGTGTGAGAACACAGTATGAACAAATTTTAAATGACTAACATTAAAAGTATGACAACAGAAATTAAGTTAAAAATCAACAAAACTAAAATCAAACAACTATAGCTAGAAAATCCCTACATGATTGGAAATTAGGCAGCATATCAGACTATCAAAATGAAAATTGGAAAATATTTGACCTGAATATTAATCTCCCTCTGCCTATCTATTAGAATGATATTTTCCATTGGATTCAGGGCCCACCAGGGTAATCCAGGATGATCGCCTTCCCTTAAGATTCTTGACTTAATCAAATCTGTGAAAGCCATTTTTCCAATAAGTTAACATTTGTAGGTTCTGAGACTTGGGATGGGGACACATTTTGGGGGCCACCACTCAACCTACTACAAACCTCAACAGGATTCTTTCTTGAAAATGAATAAACTGATTCTAAAATTACATGGGCATACCTCGAATAACCAAGTCCACCTTGAAGAAGATGAACAAACTTGGCCGACTTATATTTTCTGATATCAAGTTTGACTGTAAACCACGGTAACTAAGACAGTACAAATATAGACAGAGAGACCTGTGAAATAGAAGAGTGTCCAAAAAAATTCACATACAGTTTATAACAAAGGTTCAATGTCAGTTTAGTAGGAAAAGGACAATCTTTTAACTAAATGATGCTGAAGTAATATCCACACAGAGACAAAGAAAAAACAAACTACCTGATTTCTACCTTACATTGCATAAAAAAATTAATTTGGCATGCGTCTTAGATAAGGTCTCTAGAAATGGAGACTTAATACCATGATTTATTCTGTGAGATTTATTGATAGAGTGGTCACCAGAGAAAAAGAAAAATATGAGAGAGACTGAAGCAAAATAAAGGAGAGTGAAAAACTGATAAGGATACGGTCTTAGGTAAACTCTAGCCTTGATTTGATCCACAGTTTACGCCTCTGAAGCATAGACTGTATTACCTCATTACCTTTCCTTTGTCAAGGAGCCTGGCATTTTATACAGCTTTATGAGTGAGTTATTTGCTGTTACAGTGGTTTGAGGGAGAGGTATAACTTCCAAAGTGAGTCTTTGAGCCATTAGCAACTAACGCAGCAGCCTGAGATAGATGGATGCACTGATCTGAAAAAATCGGATCTGGTAAGGGCACTACAATACTTACTACAAGATAGATCACAAAAGTAAAACAATAAAACTTTTGGAAAAAAATAGAAAAAATATCCTCAGGTACTTGGGGACAGGTAAATATTTCTTTAATAAGGCACCAAAAAACTACCTATAAAAATTAATTGATTAAATCAAACTTTTTAAAAAATCAATAACTTCTGGTAAATAAAAAACAAACATCCTTAAGAAGCTGGAAAGGAAAGCCATAAAACTTCATATATCTACAGATAAATTTTATCCAGCATATATAAAGAACCTCTACAAATTAAATAGGCAATCTAATTTTAGAAATGGACACATTTAATTTGACTATTGTATATCAATATAACAAGAATTCTTCAACCTAATTACTCAAAGCAAAGTAAATTTCTAAATAAAGCATATATGTTTTGACTGTCAATGTATCACATAACCCAATATTAGCAAGGGGGTAGAAGATAGTGTATATGTGTGAAGTGCAATTTTACAACATATTATAGAATGTAAAATGTATGAAAACTCAACAGTCCCACTTCCAGGAATTTAACTTAATGAGATAATTATATAACCATGAAAACAAAAATAGGCACAACAATGTATATTATAGCATTGTTTATAATAGTAGTTGATATGGTTTGGCTGTGTTCCCAGCCAAATCTCATTTTGAATTGTAGCTCCCATAATCCCCATGTGTCATGGGAGGGACCCAGAGGGAGGTAATTGAATCATGGGGGAGGGGTTTTCCTGTACTGTTCTTTCTTGCCTGCCACCATGTAATGTGTGCCTTTGCTCTTTCTTCGCCTTCTGCCATGATTCTGAGGCCTCCCCAGCCATGCTAAACTGTGAGTCAATTAAACCTCTTTCCTTTATAAATTACCCAGTTTCAGGTATGTCTTTATTAGCAGTAAGAGAATGGACTAATACAGTAGTAAATAAAATGAAAACACATAAAGAACCAGCCAATACAGTATAATACATCCCAACAATACAACAGTATACATTGACACAGGAAACATCCATTATATTGTTTGAAAATATACATACAAACTGCTGAAGAGAATATATAGTATAATGGTTTTATGTGAGATTGTATATGTATATACAATTGCACGTGTAAAAATTTTACATAATATAAAATTTTACAAAATTATATACACATACACACATTTATGTATGTAGCTATAGCCATAGAGATACCGACAAGACGTTCATAAAAATATGAAAGTTTAGTATCTCTGGGCTGTAACATTTCAAATGATTTTAATTTTCTTCTTCGTATTTTTATACATATCATTAAAATTTTGATAATCAGCAAGAATAATGTTACAATTACTTTTCCTTACCTAAAAAGTAATTTAAAAATCATTGTGATGTCTAATACTTCACTGTGGAAGACAATAAATCAATGTTATTTGTTGGGGGAGGGATGGGGGAGGGTGTGTTAGGGGGAGGGCATGTTGTATGTGAAGACAATTAAAAACAAACTAAACACATTCTCAGATATAAGATGAGTCAGATTATATGCCCTCTCCTCAAAATACTACTTGAAGATATTATCTAATTTGGGACAGTGAAACAAGTAAAACATGAAAGAACTAGCAATGATTAAATCTGACTAGAAAGGAGAATTTTGAGTGTGAATGAAAAAAATATGAAATATAAAGACTGATAAATGAATATAAAGATAAAGCCCCAAACTACACTACTAAAGACCAACATATTAGTAAGGGGACATGGAGAACTAAAGTGTGTGACATGCCTGGTGTTCTATACGGGACCACAAAGGCACATCACAGAAGGTTTCAGAGGAAGGCCTTTGCACAAGGCAGATAGCTGCATTCCAGTTGTGTTTTTATTGTCTGTGAGTTTAGATAAGTTACTAATTTCCCTTATCAACAGTTTTCTGTTCAATAAGGATACTACTACTTTACTATTTATTCTTCTTATGATAATCCCACCCTCCTATCCATGCTCTATCCTTCTCTGTACAGCACTATGGCTCAGGAGACTGACTCCTGTGAGTGCCTACAAGCTGCCAGGTAGGCTCAGCCCACAGAAGGCACTGGAAGGAGGAAAAAGATGGTAGCAAGATCAGGGCATTTCTTCCCCACTGTGCCCTTGTTTTTCTCTGTCTCTGGCAGTAGCTATGCCCCTTCATGAGTACGATTATAGCTCCTGTTGTATAGCTGATGCTCCTCCAATCCTCTGTGCTTCTGTAGTAACTCTCACTGATCTCCAGAAACACTGCTTCCTCGCCTTGCTCCTTCCCCAGTGAGGATAACAAATTTTTGGTGTTTCTGATTTGTGAGTATCACACCTGCCCCTTTCTGGTTTCCCTAAGCAAGCCCACATCTCTGGAAGCAGGCCCTTCATTGAAGTCTTTCCATATGGATTATCTGGGGTAAATCTTGCTTCCTATTGAAACCCTAATTAATATAAATATGCAAAACTAGTTTTGTTGTGAGGCTTATATGAGGAAATGCATCTAAAGTGTTAATAGAGTGTTTAGCATGTAGTATTTAATAAATCTTAATTTTAGGCTGGGCGCAGTGGTGCACACCTGTAATCCCAGCACTTTGGGAGGCCAAGGCGGGTGGATCACAAGATTAGGAGATTGAGACCATCCTGGCCAACATGGTGAAACCCCATCTCTACTAAAAAAAATACAAAAAAATATTAGCTGGGCCTGTGCCTGTAGTCCAAGCTACTCAGGAAGCTGAGGCAGGAGAATTGCTTGAACCAGGGAGATGGAGGTTGCAGTGAGTCAAGTTTGTGCAATTGCACTCCAGCCTGGGCAACAGACGGAGGCCAGTTCCCCGCTCCAAAAAAATCTTAATTTTAAATTAAACACTTTGTTTTATAAGTTTAGCAAACCATCCTCAAGCACGTTAAGACTGGCAAAACCACTTCTATTATAAAAATATTGATATTACATCTTATTTTGATGGTATTACATTATTTGATTCCCCCCTAATTCTCTTTATCCTAATTCCATGTTCACAAACCAACCTTTTGCTTTTCATTATTTCTCATTTAGATTCACCAGTAAAAAAAAAAAAATCCTGATAGCAGATGTATCATGATAGTCCATTCTCTGTGATGATTATTTCTCATTTCATATTAATAAACCAGCATTCTAATTCTAAATTGACTCCAAAGCTAGCCTGACGAATGAAAATGAAAACACCGATTGTGTTGGTTTAAATATTGTTCTTTGATAATGTTCTTATGGTAAATGAATAAATTGTAATTCTGGCTTTATATAAAAATCTCATGAGCTTAGATATTTTCATTCCAAAATTCAAGAAATTATCTATCCTGCTACATAGTTCCATGACCTAGGGATATTTCAGTACATTAAAAAAGACTTTTTTAATTTCAGTACATTAAAAAAGATCCTATTCACATGGATCCTACCTTCTAAGTAGGGAAACAGGAGTAAACAAATGCTTAAAAGAAAAAACAATAATCAGATGACAATAAGAACTATGCAGAAAATTAAAACACGGTGATATGATAGTGAGTAGGTGGCTAGTTTAGACTTCAGGATTCTAGGACACGCTTCTCTGGGAGGATGATCTTAGAGCTCATCCCTAGATGTCAAGGAAAAGCCAATGATGACAAGACAGGGAGAAACACTTAAAGCAGAAGGAATGGCTAAGTAAAAAAGCCCTAAAGTGAGAATCAGCTGGATGTTCCAAAGATGAGACTTACAATGATGTGTTCAAGGAACAGAAGGAGTGCCATAGTGGCCTAGAAAATGATGGGAAAAAATTGTATGAGATGAAATAAGGAAGATAGCTAGAGATAAGTTCATCTAGGACTAGGCAGTAAGAGTGTGTGTGTGTTGATTCAATGTTCATATACTCTGGTGCATTGACAGGATAGGCAGATACGGTAGGCTTAACTAGGTTTGGGGTTTTATCAGATGCCTGTGACATAAGGAAAAGAAGAGAAAGGTTGATAAACACACTAGTAATCAGAATCTAAACTGGTAATAAGGACATAAAAGTGGAGATGGAGAATATCATGGCAGTGAGATCAATGACTTGAACATTTCACTGCCGAAGCAAAAATTCTGGACTGAGTGATGTAGAAGCAGAGGTAGCTGTCAAAATGGGAAGCTTGGGACAGAGAACTTGAAGAATATGTGACAAGGTTACAACGCTGAGTGTCTGCTGCTGAGGATGAAAAATTATATAATTGAATACCAGGAGATGAAGGAACTGAAGATGATATAAGGTAATGCATTCCAGAGGACACAGTGAAAGTGACGCGAGGCAGAAAAGGGTGGAGGTGTGAGGCCTTTTAGGGGATACCTAGAGATATGAGGGAGAGAAGGAATTCATGAAATTATATGGTAAAGCTTGGGTTTCTAGTGAAGGCTAAGATAAATAACAATGTGAATTTAATCTGAAGGTTCATTATTAAACCATGAAAACACTATGTCCCTAATAGCATCTCTTTCCTTATTTTGTGGGAAAGAAGAAATATTTACTAAAATTAAAATGACAAGAAATTCTTGAAATGGAAAATGAATCATTTAGATGTCATGCAACCTCATTCAGTGGGTTGTCAAAAGCCTGTATCATAAATAAATAAAAAGAGTACTCCAGTGTGAAATCCTATAATGCGCCCTGGAACATACAGACTTTAATGTCGGTATGTACTTCTTAGGGACTCGTCTCAATTCTCTTCTGTCATGTGACAGCTAGCTTCTCTCATACCCACAGGACACTGAAGCAATCATTCTACTATCTCCCAATCCTTAGGCCTAAATTGTTCTAGTCTTTTAGTTGTTTCAAATTTATATTCTAGAAGATTCCTCAGAAAGAGCTTATGTGTACAATATTCCCTGAGTTCTTATATGATCATATTAGTTTTTCAGGAGACTTTATAATTTCAGTTTGGGTAGAAATAAAATCTTTGACTCACACTTTCTTTTTCCTCAAAAAATTCCCCATTTTCTTCTAGCATAAAAAAACGTTAAAAATCTGATAACACTCTAGGTTATTTTTATTTATAAATTAGTTGGTTGTTTTGTCACAATGCCGAAGTCGTCTTCTCTGTGAAGTCCAACAGTTTACCAAAATATATCTCTATGTTGATCCATTCTGAGTTGATTTTCCCAGATATGTGGCATGGAATTTTGACATGGAATTTGAATCCCATGTTTCAATCTTGTATCAGATACTTGATGTATATTTTACTGTAGTAAAACATATATTACAATCTGCCATTTTAACAATTTTTATGTATACAATTCAGTGGCATTAAGTACATTGACAATGTTGTACAACGATTACCACTACCCATTTCCAGAACTTATTCATCATCCTCCTCAACGGAAACTCTCTACCATTGAAACAACCGTTCTCCGTTTCTACTCAGCAGTCTACCTTGATCACCTGTATTCTACTTTCTGTCTCTATGAATTTGCCTGTTCTGGGTACCTCCTCTAAATATAAATATATAATGTTTGTCCTTTTCCATTTGGCTTATTTCTCTTAGATAATCTCATCAATGTTCTGTAGCATATATCAAAATTCCATTCCTTTCTAAGGCTGAGTAACAGCCCTTTGCATGCATTTACTATAGTTTATCCATTAATCTGTAGATGGACATTTGGGTTGCTTCCACTTTTTGGTTACTGTGAATAATACTGCTATGAATATTGGTATACAACTATTTGAGTCCTTACTTTCATTTTTATTATTTTTTAATCTTTAATTTTCTTTTTAAAGACAGGGTTTTGCTCTGTCACTGAGGCTGGAGAGCTTGGCATGATCATAATTCACTGCAGCCGTGAATTTCTCAGCTCAAGAGATCCTCCCCACTCAGTCTCCTGAGTAGCTAGGACTACAGGTACTCACACCCTTCTTTTTATTTTTGTAGAGACAGGGTCTTGCTATGTTACCCAGGATGGTCTTGAACTACTGGCCTCAAGTAATCCTTCTGCCTTGGCGTCCCAAAGTGCTGGGATTACAGAAACTTTTTTAGGTATGTATCTAGTGAAGTGAAATTGCTGGATCGTATGTTAGTTCTATTTTTAACTTTCTGAAGAATTGCCAAACAGTTTTCCTCAGCAGCTGTAGCAGTTTACATTCCTACTAGCAAAGCACAAGAGTTCCAGTTTCTCCATGTCCTCTCCAGCACTTGTTAGTTTCCATTCTCTTGATAAAAGCCGTTTTAATGGGTGTGGGGTGGTGTCTTGCAATTGTCATTTGCATTTTCCTAATGACTAGTGATACTGGGCATCGTTTTACTTACTTATTGGTCAATTGTATACATCTTTGGAGAAATGTCTATTTGAATTCTTTGTCCATATTTAAATTGGGTCTTTTGTTTGTGTTTTTTAAAATTGTTGAATATAAGAAATTCTTTATACATTTTTCATATTAATCCCTTATCAGATATATGATTCACAAATATTTCCCCCATTCTGTGGGTTGATTTTTCACTCCTTTCATGTGCAAACGTTTTTAATTTTGATGAAGCTCAACTTGCCTACTTTTTCTTTAATTGCCTGTGCTTTTGGTGTTACATCCAAAAAATCATCACCAAATCCAATATCATAAAGATTTTCTCCTATATTTTCTTCTAAGAGTTTTATAGTTTTAGCTCAGATGTTTAGCTCTTTGATCTATTTGAATTATTTTTTTTATATTCTGTAAGGCAAGGATCTAACTTCATTCTATTGCATGTGGATATCTAGTTTTCCCAGCATCACCTGTTGAAAAGACTACCCTCTTCCCTATTGAATGGTCTTGGCATCCTTGTTGAAAATTAATTGGCCATTATATGCCAAGGTTTATTTCTGAGTTCTGTTTTTGTTGTTGTTGTTGTTTGCTGTTTTTGTTTGTTTTGAGACCAAGTCTTGCTCTGTCGCCAGGCTGGAGTGCAGTGGTGCGATCTCGGTTCACTGCAACCTTGGCCTCCCAGGTGCAAGCAAGTCTCCTGCCTCAGACTCCCAAGTAGCTGGGACTACAGGCACATGCCACTATGCCCAGCTAATTTTTGTATTTTTACTAGAGAAGGGGTTTCACCATGTTGGCCAGGATGGTCTCGATCTCTTGACCTTGTGATCCACCTGCCTTGGCCTCCCAGAGTGCTGGGATTACAGGAGTAAGCCACCATGCCTGGCCCTGAGTTCTGTATTTTATTCCACTTATCTACATTTCTATCCTTATGCCAGTATCACACTATTTTGATTACTGTAGCTTTGTAGTAAGTTTTCAAATCAGGAACTGTGTGCCCTCCAATTTTGTTCTTTTTCAAAATTGTTTTGGCTATTTGAGGTCCTTTTAGATTGTATGTGAATTTTAGCATAAGTTTTTATTTCTGCAAAATACATACTTGAGACTTTTCGAGAGAGACTGTGTTAAATTGGTGCATTACTTTGAGGAGTATTATTATCTTAACAATATTAAGTCTTCCAGTCCATAAACTTTCAGTTCATGAAATGCCTTTCCATTTATTTGTGTCATCTTTAATTAATTTCAGTAATGCTTTTAGGTTTCCTGTGTATAACTCTTTTGTCTCCTTGGTTAAATTTATTTCCATCTATATATAGTTTTAAGTCTTTATTTTCAATATCATATTATTAATTTTAATATTGATGCTATTCCATTTTGTTAGTATTATTCTTTGTGACTCCTACATACATTTGCTGCATCTGATTGGCTTATCTTTTACATCTACTAGACTCTCTCAAATCTTCCCTATCTCTTCCTTCTTTTTTCAAAAATTAAAACAAATTTTCTCCTACCCAGCTTCTATATATTTTCAGGCATAATCTGTTGCACTTATTTTTTCTGATGCTCTTTATCATTTACTTTTCATTTTCAAAATGATTTTTTATTGCTACTTTCAACACCTCATTAGCCTTTTAAAAGAATGTTTCCCCATCACCTAATACTAAGTTTTCTAATTCTCATTGATGCTGTTATAGTTCTATAATTTTCTTAACTTTTTAGCTAATTTTGAAAGTTATACTTTTGAAACATAATATGGGCATATCCTTTTTATAATTATATAGAATATCTGACCACAGACCTTTTCTATTTTTCATGGAGAAGTAAGATGAGCTTTCCTTTATTGTCAGGAGGGGAGGGTGGGCAAGGTTGGTTTAATTAACTTCATGGCTCTAGCACTCCCTCCCTCTAGTGCTTTTGTTTCTAAGAAGTGTTAAAAATATGACTGCATACTTTCTGAGGTATGCCTGCCTGTTCCCCCTCTCTCACTTATATCTGGACCATCTGTCTCCTTTGCCCCTGCTGTCCTTATTATGCTAAATGTGGCTCTTAGTCCTGGTAGTTTCTGCATAGTGGAGGGGTTTCAACTAGAAGGGATTTTGCTAGGTTAATTTTAAGAGTTCACACACCTAGACCCACCAAGCACCATCCAATTTTACCACAATCCCCCTGCATTCATCTGTTAATTTGAGTCTACAAAATCGCTTCCCAGTTTTGACTGCTGTTTTCACATTGGTTTGCTTAGAATTCCAGTTGAGTACTCATTGGCTTATTTGGCATTCTCTGGCAATCCTCTGAAGTCCCTTTGCTTCACCTCTCCATCCTGCACACATGGCTCTTGTTGCTGTCAGTAGTTTGGCCTCTGAATCTCTATTGTAAGGTCTGCAGAGATATCCTAGTTTTTAGATTTATTGTAAACTTGTTGTAGATTTTCCAAAAGCTATTTTTAATTTTGCTATCCTAGTCCAGTAGTTCTAGTTGTTTTAATGGGGCGGGGGACCTGAGGGAACACAACACTGTTCTTGCCATCCTGTTCTAATCTGCAAAAGTTTTTAAAGAAAGAAACATTTTAACCTTTTATCATTTATTCATGTCAATGAATGATATTTGGAAATAGCTCTGAAAAATCTTTTAAACAGTGTTATGTAGTGGAGATACAGTGTTACACTGTCCTTGTTTTCCTAGTTGTATTGTAAAATACAGGAATAATATGTATTCATATCTGTATCTACGTGTGTAGTAGTTATAGATGTGTTTATGCACATATTTAACAAAGACAAGACCACTGAATTTTTTCCCTTTTTGCACTGTCTTTACATTTTGAATAGCTTTTCTGTCACTAAAACACTCAAGGGAAATTGCCTGTCTCATGCTTACGCAAGCCAGCAGCACAACGCCTACAAAGAATAAATACAAATAAATATCTCTGTTGTTGATGTTAGTGGTGAGGCTGTTTATCATGCAAACTAAATTTTAACTGTTCAAACACAAGTTTTAAAGTCTCTTCTTTTTGTGCAAAGGAGGGCAAAACTGTGATAAAACAATTATTTTGAGTTGAATAGAATAAGAATTTCAGAACTTACGTGAATTTTCAGCTTTCTTAGATTACCAGATGCACTCATATAATCAAATTGAGAAACGTAGCTTTTTTTCCCCTCACAGGTGAAGCAAGAAAGCTGCTATCTGCTTTAATGCCTAAAATAGCTGATTACTCCAATTCTCCTTGGGATCCTGTTTTATTCACTGACACATAAGCTTATGCTGACGCTATGTGAGGTGACAATTTCAAAGATGTAATTCTTAAAGATTTATATTAGAAGTATAATAAAATATAATCTTCCATGCAGATGCATGAGAAAACTCTCATTTCTTAAGTCAGCATTCAAAACAGACGAGAGAAAAATGGAGCAACATTTAGAGTACATGTACCGTATCAGGCACTGTAATTGGTATTATATTTACTATACACCATAACGATGTGGATAAACATGGGTGACATGATAAAAAGAAAAGAGGGTCCAGAGACCTAGATGCTAGGCTTTCCTTTCTTACTAGGCTGTGTTGCTCCAAGCTATTCTTTGAAATTAATATATGACAGTGATTTCTTAGAAAAGGGATTTGTCTCAACTAATACACAATTTCATTTCCAAATTGTTAGGATGTGCCTAATCAACATTCAAACACTTCCTATTTTGATGGATCTCCAAATGGTGTGAAGACAGGGCCCTAGCTCCCACTCTGGAAATCAGACTGAAGAAGGTGGTTCTCTCTATCTATTCTCTGTAAATTAAAGGACAGGTTTGTGGCTTAGGTTTTTGACCAGATTTTTAAATCTCAAGGGAGGGCTGCATAGATGAAGAGACAGACAGACAGACATTATTTATGTGATGGTGGTGAAATTGAGAACAAGGCATCATTAGTACAGCGGTAACACTGGCTGGCTGACTTCTTAGGTGCCTAGCCTCAATTCTTTCTAATACAAATTTTCGATAATGTGTTCTTTTGACTTTCTATTAGTTACGCAAGGTACTATATCATTTCAACTTTCTTTTTCTTTACTTCTTCTGATAAGCAGCATTGGTTTCTGCCACTTGCAACCAAGAACCTTTACATGGAAAACAAAACTTTTATGGCTGAAGTTTATAGGATTAATTATTTAAATGTGAAGTTACAAACAATCTATAAAGGTTTAATATCTAAACATTTGAGATTGCTTTAAACTACGACTAGCATTCTTATTTAATAATAATAATATCACATATTTTTTAAAATATTTTCGCATAATATAAACTTGTGAGCAACTAAAGATTATAGAGCTTAGACTACATAATAAACACAGATTACTAATTTTTAAAGGAATTTTAGAAACTATAAAACTGTCATCGTTCAGACACAAAATTATCTTATCTTTTCTCAAATCCATGCTCTACCACTTAGTATATTGTGAGCTTGCAAAATACAATTTACCATCTCTAAACTTAATTTTCTTCATCTTTAAAGGGAAAGTCGTAACAATTTAATATTAGTCATGCTAATACTTGTTATGAATATTAAATATATTGTGAATCTTAAAATCTAGTAAAGTCTGGAATATAGAAAGCCACTAAAAGCCATGGTAATAGACATGATTTTCCTATGTAGTTGTGATTTAGGTACCTTTTCATTGTACCAGTGGGACTCACAGAACCTGGCTTTGAAATTAATAGCTGAACACAAACTCTTCATAGTTTATCACTCCAAAACTCCCTGATATGCATCCTTTTTGCTCTAATTTGATTTTTTTCTCAAAAAGAAACTCCTCATTTTATTTCTGTTCGCAATCCCACAAAGGATCAGTCCCTGCCCTCCTACACCTGATGCAGACCCCTCCCCCATCACCTTAAAAAATACTGATTTTCTAAAGCTAAAACGAACACTTAGTTTCCAACTATGGCCATTCCCAGCCCTGCCCGTTCCTCCTCATTTGCCTGTGTATTCACCTGCTCTGGGAGCTTGACCATCTTTTGGCTCCCTCTCCAAAGCCAGTTCTCCAAGGGCACTTGGCTTGCTTTTCTGCTTTTATTATCTGTGTTCCACTGTTAGAACCTCCCTTGACTTACATAACCAGTCAGCTCTCCTGTTCTTTTTTGCATAGTAATTCTGCATAGCTTCCCGGCCCTACTTCCTTATTCTATCCCACAGCCACTCCAGAACCCACCAAAAACAACTTGCAAGAAACCACTGATTTGAATTTCAAGAGATCGGGATTCCAAGCTCTGCCCTGCTCTCTGCACGCCCCGTGTACTTTAGTTACCGGGCAACTTGAGTAAACGCTGACTGAGGCCAAACATTCCACCATTCTGAGGAAGGAAGAGGAACCACATTCAGAAAGGGCCAGGAGAAGAGAGACGATAAAACCACAAGTAGGCGCCTGTCCACCCTGTAGTCCCAGCTCCTTGGGAGGCAGAGGTAAGACGGCTTGAGCCCAGGAGTTTGAGACAAGCCTGGGCAAAATGGTGAGACATTGTCTCCCTCCGCCCCACAAAAAGGCAGGGGTGTGATAGTAGGAATGAAGCTGGAGACAAAGGGAGGATGGAGGGGCCCCTCCCATCTCAACCCAAAACCAAAAGTGAGCCAGGGCGGCAAATCAGCTCCACTTACAACACAAAGTCCCTGCCCACCTAGCTGTGGTGGTCCTCTGGCTGGAACCTAGGGCACTGGCTAATCTCCAGCTCTGCTGACTCAGCTCTCTCCCTCAGCTCCTGCCCTGTGACTGCAGGACATGGCACTTGTCCCCCAGGGCCTCACCTCTGCCCATTTCTTCTAGCAGTCCCCTCAGAGCCTCTGACCTGTTCTCTGTTCTTTTGCATGTGGTCCCCTTGGGTGGTGTCAGGATTGGGGCAGGAGGCCAGGCTGGAGGGGAAGGAAGCTGCTGTGGGGAGGACAAGGACGTCAAGCCCTTCCCCCGCCCGGACTTGCTGAGGCAGGAGAGGCTTGCAAGTCAAGGGTATACGGGGCAGGATGGAGAAGGTCAAAGGTGGGGAGGGGGAGACAAGACATTGCCAGTGTCTGTAGCGGCCATGGGAACAGGTGGTGGGGTAAGTGATCATCATCCTCCAATCAGAGTAAATGTTTTCCATCTGTTCCAGCTCTTTCTTCAGTAGGGAGGCCATGGCTTCCACGTCATGCGGGAGCAGGGGAAATGAAGGAAGGCCAGCTGGGGTCACGCGAGCGGCTCTAGAGGGAGGAGGGCTGTAAAATCAAGTGCTCGGCCACCTGGTCAGAGAAACCATCACCTGTCAGGGCCTACACCTTCCTCCTGGTCTGCTCTCCAGGACTCCCCCAAGAACCTTACAATGCCCAAAGAGGTGGATCAGAGGCCCGGGAGAGTGCCTCAGGGTCTGAGAGCTCACCCAAGCCCTGTCCGCCTCCAGCCCCAGGCTCCCCAGGGGTGCGTGGCTGCAGCACTGGCTCTGGGCACTGGCTGTGGGCACGTGCGGCCGTGGAGGAGGCAGCAGCACCCTCTGGAGGAGGATCTGTGTACTGCTCGGATGCTGCAGACAGGACCAAGGAGAACGTGAAGGCAGCTGCGGCCTCCCTGAAGAAAGAGGCAGCCTGAGAGCCTTGAACCCGGATCCTCCTCCGCCCGGCTCCCGGGTGAGAAAAAAGGACACTTGACGATGGGAATCTTATTTGAACTCTTCATTTCTGAATTTTGCCCAAACAGCCCATTAATCCTCTCTGCCAAAAGTTGACTGTTGACTGTGTCCAGCTTGGTATTAAGATTTTTCCAACAAATATCTTGTCCCTACTTCTGCTCCTAGGAACCGCTATTTTCCCAGGACACGCTGCATAAAACTTATCATAAAACTTTGCTCTCCCCGCCCTCCACTTAATCAGGGATCAAGTTCTGTCAATTCTTCCTTCACAATCTTTCCCAAACTCATTTCCTCTTATAAATTCCTTTCCTTTACCACTATCATAGTGTAAATTAATACTTTATTACCGCTGATGTAGATCGTGGACAACTGTATATAGTTAAATAAATATACATAGAAGATCGACACAAAACATAAAGAGTTCGACATGTATCTCACCATGTGCGAAAGGAGATTAGAGATATATGTGTTCATATCTGCCTGACAAAAGGAAGCCAGGGATGGGATGAGAAGAGGTGGCATTTAAGCCTGAAAAATAAGTGTTTCAATTGCTTCTGCATTTCCAGTTTGTCTTCTCTCCAAGTCATCCTCCAGTCTGTGTCCTGGTCAATCTTTGCAAAATACTATTTTCATTTTGCAACGTAAGCAAAGGGGATAGATTGATATTTTCTAGATGACAGGTTAGGCATTTTTATTTGGGAAAAGTGCAGTCATTGTAAGAAATGAATAGACACGAGACAGTGATACTGTGTGAAAAGAATATTTGTGGCCTAGCGTGGTGGCTCACGCCTGTAATCCCAATACTTTGGGAGGCCGAGGCCAGTGGATTGCCTGAGCTCAGGTGTTCCAGACCAGCCTGGGCCATGGTGAAACCCTGTCTCTATAATAAATAAATGCATAAATAAATATTCATTTAAAAAAGAGAATAAAAGAAAAGAATATCTGCCAAGACATCTAAATATTTGTCCACTAAACCTGAATAACTGAAATTTCCTGGAGGGAATGTATAAGTTTTTAGAAAAATGCTTAAATAAAGAAATGGCCGCAATGATGTTAAATAATCCAGATTTTCTAATGTGGAGTCAATTGTGGACAAACCAGTGAAATTGATGAAGTTATCCTCAGTGCCTTGAATTCTATGTGTTGCCGTATTTGCTATGCCTTCCCCTACTCAACCATCCTAAACCTTTATATTTTTCTATAACCCCTTTTCTAAACCTATTTTCAGGTGTTTTGGCCAATTGATGAGTCAGTTACTGACACCACCTCATATTAATGAACATCTTCCCAGTAGATTTGTAGGTGAATCCATATAAAATCTTTTATTGGCACTATCTTTGTATTCCTAGCAAATTCCTTGTATTCCGTGGTTTTCATTAAATGAACAAATAGAGAACAAACAAGAATTTAAAAATCAATGATTGAATTGTAGATATAAAGGCAAAAGAAACAAAGAAGATGAAAGAAAGACAAACTAAAGTGGAGAATAAGAGAGTCCAACATTGAAATTTCTGGTATTAATCACTGAGTAAGAAAAGTCAGGGGAGAGGTATTGATGTCTTCAAATATCTAGTGAAATTATGCCAAGGCCCAGGTGCGGTGGCTCACACCTGTAATCCCAGCATTTTGGGAGGCCAAGGTGGGCAGAACACGAGGTCAGGAGTTCCGAGACCAGCCTGGCCAATATGGTGAAACCCCATCTCTACTAAAAATCCAAAAAGTACCTGGGCATGATGGTATGCACTTGCAGTCCCAGCTACTCTGGAGGCTGAGGCAGAGGAATTGCTTGAACCTGGAAGGCAGAGGTTGCAGTGAGCTAAGGTCACACCACCACACTCCAGCCTGGGCAAAAAAAAAATTATACCATGTACATGGTCATCAATTGTGTTGATGGTTGTCATACAGAAGAGTAATATACTACATTATAATGAAGAATGCAATGAGGAGTCTCATGTTTTCTAGTTCTTCGATATTTTTGTGTAAATCACCCATACGTAAAATACTGTGAAACAAATCATCACCTAAAAATTAGATGCCATTATCATTAATGGTGATACATATATGTATATGTACAAATGATATATCTAAAAAAAAATACAACTGAAAGCAAATGACTGAATTTAATATCTAGACATTTTGTAACAGCTATCATGCTTATTATAAGTCTACAAAATTCTGGGGGTGGGGGCAATCTTCTTTACTTAATTTCATCATTTAGAAAAAATACTTGGAATGTAGAAGCATTTTCTGAAACTGAATGTATGCAATCATTGATAATAATATTGGAATAAAGTTGTATCTTTCTATCTATCTCATAGTGCAAATCCAACTATACAGTATGGAAAATTTTCCTCTCTTTTCTGACTTACATTCATCTAATGACTTGCCTAGATTGGAAAAGCTATCTTATTTTTTTTTTAAGCTTCCCTCCTCATGTCTTATTCAGCATACATTTTGAGGACAGCTGGAGAAGCCCACAGTGAGTTACATCAATAACTGAAGACTAAGAATGATGGGCATTCTTAAAGGTGGGGGAGAGAAAAACTGAGAACATGCAGATGTTTGCGTGCAGCCAGGAGTAAATTAGCCATGCATGTGGTGTATCTAAGATCAGAGATGAAGACATCATGAAAAGGATGCCTGTGAATGATTCTTAGCACCACAGCCACACCTGACACGCTGGCATGCCATTACCTTGAAGCCACACAGCCTATCAATGCAGTTACTCCACCTGGAGAAAAATGGGAGAAAAACCCACTCAAGCTTACTCCTTTTTAAAAACCATCTCTAAGAGAAATTTAATCAATGAGAAGTCTTTTTTTGCTAGAAAAATGTCAGGTAAACTAGAAGAAGCTAGTGCTTCATTATCTAAGAGGGAAGGCACAGAGGGGAAAGAACTTGAAAGGAAAATAAATTTCATTTTTCATAGACATTGGGAGGGAGATACAAGTAAGAATTTGACTTGTTTTCCACCATAAGCAACATTTCATAACCCCTTGTTAAATGACATAAAAATAATATAAAAATTAGACTCATAAAATAATTGTAAAAAAGACTTGCAGCAAGTAAACTTTGATAAGTCATGCTATTTTCCATGTCTTTTACTCTTTTGCTTTTAGTGTTTCTATTTTCTATAATGCAATTGTGCCCCTAAATTCAATCTTATCTGTCCTAATTGTATCTATTCTGATTGAAATTATATTCTTTTTAATGCTCTATTTTGTTTAATCTAAGAATTTCTTGGTTTAGTAAGATTTTACCTATGTCAAGGAAAAGATCCCTTCAAGCTCATTTAAATATAATGTAACTACCAGACCATATGTGAGCAAAGGGGTTGGTAAGATAACTATTTAAATTGAACTCTCCCTGAGTAGGAGTAAGGCATCAGATTACTACATCAGATTATTGCATAGCTATTACCAAAATCCATTTTCAGTTATACCTACACAGGCATTTTGCAGAAGTTAAGGATGGGAGATGCTATGCAGAGGGTATCAGTACTTATATAGCTAAGAAATGACTATTTTAAGTTTATAGTGCAGTACAAGGTATGTTCTTTGTTTATGGCCCTACCTGAATTAAACTACTAATTATATCCACTACAAATACAAGAGAATGCATTTGTAATGGAAAAGCTCTAAATGATATTCCTTTGTTTTGGTTCATTAAGGAGGAGACGATAATGAATTGAGACCAAATGAAAACATAATTTAAGAGGAAACCCAAAAAACAAGAAAAATATTAGTGACTGAAGAACACATGAAATAACATTACTCGGCAGAGAACTAGAAGATACTGGGATAATAAATGGATCTGGAACTCCTGTGAACAATAATTTCGGACTTGCTAAATGAGCTTCCTCTTGCCTTCTAAGGCAGTTCATTCTTATACTCATTCCAGCACACCACAAACCATCATCAAGTGGATCTCCTAAAGCCTGCCTTGTCTTGAGCAAAGAGAACGTGTGATGCACAATTATCATTTGCTACCTGTAACTGCAGTTCTTTTGCATAGCTCTGTTAGACACCCTGGTGTGTTATAACACTCTGGTGGAACTCCAGTCATTCAAAATAAGATACCAAGTCATAAGCTCTTGGTATGAAAAGAATCTTGCTGCTTACCCCAGATGGAGATAGGCATGGTAATTTAGTGACAGATGTGAAAGCGGTCATAACTGAATGATATTCCTTCTAAAGAGGGTGTCTGAAGTCTTATGGCTATCCTGCCATGATACATCTAACAGACTCATTACTACCTATTTCTGCTGTTCCGCATGGGGAATAAAAGTAGACAGAAATGAAATATGCATCTGAAGATATTTACGTTTTTAGTAGAAAAATAAAGTGAATGACTACCTACATATGTAGTATGGCAGAGCTGGATATAATTTTTGAAACATACCAGAAAAATACTATAAGCATAGATTGTTGGCAAGAGTTGCATGAGTGCATATCAAGAAGCTGGAAAAATGTGTCTGACAAATTATTTCATGAAGTAGCTTGATCAAAAGGTATTTGAAATTAATTTAGGTGTGGAGCTGAGAAATAAACAGATACAAATGCACATATGGACAACAGAAATAGCTATAAAAAGAAATCATTTGGTGAAGGAGAAATCCAGGAACTGCTCATTAAAATTAAGATGATGAAAAATGGGGAACAAATGTTATCACAGGTCTACAGACAAATACACTCAAGTCAGATAACAAAGTAAGCAATATAGAAAAGGAAATGAATCTCATTAGATGCCATTGCAAAGGTACAATTTAGACTTGATTGAAATAGACTCATGGCTAAAATCCATCACTAAGGAAATATGCAATGTTTAAAAATAAAAACAGTTTTAATAAAATAAATTTTTATTTATATAATATCCATAAAACTGAATATGGTAATATGGTGAAGATTATTTGTTTATGAATTAAAAATAAAAAGAACCAGAGCAGTTTCATAAGGAAACAAACTATACTTTCCTGGCAGAATTAATGATGTGGACAATGCTTTCTAATGTGAACCACAGAATAGGCACAGAGGGTATGTTCTGATAAGAGGCTTCAAGAATTTCAGAAAATATCTGGTTTTTAACATAGTCAAAGATTGACGTTTCCTATTCTTCTCTTGGAAAATACCCAAAAGCAATTTGGAAAGCAAGCTCCATTTTGATAAAATGAGAAGAGAGCGGTAATCTCAAATCACAATATATGAATAAAAAGGCTACCAAACTTAGTAAAGGACAAACTGAAATGCAGCAGGATCCTTAGAGGATGTCAGATGTTGCGCATCTCAGACACAACTGGTAAGACATAACTCTCTCAAGTAAGTAGCATTTACTGAGGGCCTATATATTCCTTTTTAAAAATGAGAGAACTGTGAGCACTGGCTGATGGTTGGAGATTTTCTGAATCTTGTTGACATGACAAAGAAGCTGGTAGGGAGAGGAGAATAAGAAATACAAGCAGCTTCATTTGCAGTAACAGTCAGGAAGCAAAGAGTTGAAGGTGAGGGAATCTGCAAGATGGCTCCAGTCTCTAGTGGCCAAGACAAGTAAAGGCTCAGAAGGCCGAGAGGACTTCTAACTATTACAAGAAAAACTCACCAACTTCAACTTAATAATCTAAAAGGAACCAGTGCTCAACATCCCTAATCATGAGGAAAATGCAAATTAAAACCACGATGTGATATCACGTCACAATTGTTAGGATGCCTAATATCAAAAGGACAAAACATAAATGAAACTCTAGTATGGAGATTCCTTTGGAGATTCCTAAAAAGATTAAAAATAGACCCATTATATGACCCAGGCATTCTTCTTCTGAGCGTATACCCAAAGATGAAATCACCACTTCATAAAGATATCTGCATTCTCATGTTCATTGCAACATTATTCACAACAGCCAAGATACTGAAACAACCTAAGTGTCTGCTGGACTAAGCAAGGACACACACAATGGAATATTATTCAGCCTTAAAAAAAGAAAAAAATCCTGTCATTTGCCACAACATGGATGGACCTGGAGAACATTATGCTAAGTGAAATAAGCTAGACACTTAATGAATATTTCATGATCTCACTTATTTTTGGAATCTTAAAAAAAAAAAGATCAAATATACAGAGATAGAGAATAAATAGTGATTACCGGGGGTAGAAGATTTGGACAGAAAATGCAGAGATGTGGGTCAAAGGATAAAAAGTAGCAGACATGTAGAAAGAACAGGTCTACATATGTAATGTACACATAAGGACTATAATTAATAAAATTGTATTTGGAATGTTTGTTAAATAAGTAGGTTTTAGCTGCTATTGTCACAAAAAAGTAACTCTGTGAGATAATAGATATGTTTATTTGCTTTACTATAGTAATCCTTTTACCATCCATATATCCCATAACATCATGACGTAAATCCTCAAATATGCATAATAAAATTTATTTTAAAATTTTAAAAAATATAAAAGTAACTAATTAAGGATCTATACACAATGACTAAAAAATAATGGAAGAAAGATATCAAGACATAAAGTAGAAATTATAACAAATATAGTAATAAATTCAATGCAATAAATAGAAACAAACTTTAATAAACTTTATTGGAAAACAAGAAGAGGTACAAGCACTCAAAGACGACATGGCAAAATAACATAAACTGGCAGAGTTTAGGAAAGAAGTGGAACAGAAAAAAATCAAACTGTTACAGATTTGAAACCCACATTGAAAGCAACATAATGGAATATAAACCTATCTGAGAACATAGTAATAAATATATGAACAGCACTGATGAAACAAGCAAAATACAAGGTAAGAAAATCATTACTGAAAAAAATTCTAGGGACAATGTAAATATACAATACTGATAAAGGAAACCTAACATATTCATAGTTGGTATTCCTAAAGAAGAAAACCAAAATTGTCAAAAATAAAAATATACAAAAATATAAATCAAAGATACTCTCTAGAAATAAAAGGACCTGCCATGTCAGAAGAAAACCTGACATTAAAAGATCAAAGTGAGGCATATCCTAATAAAGTTATTGGACTTCAAAATTAAAGAATTCTTGCAATACCCAGATGAAGAGATTTAAGTCACTTGTAAAGATAAATAATGAAGTGGGCCTCATATATCTCCATAGTGATAGCTCATGCTGAAGGGCAATGTGGCTAACCAGCAGAACAAGATTAAAATTTATCTAAATCAGCAACAAAAATACATAAGGGCATAGTTAATTAAATAAACAGACATATATATATATATATATGTATATATATATTGCATTTTTCATATATATGTAAAAACATAAAGAACAATATTATAATCAATGGATAATGACTTAAGTAGTGTCATATGAATGAAAATTGATTAAACTATAATATTAAAAGTAAACAGTTCTTATATCAGCTTCCAAAGCCAGGACCGAGCTACATTCTGTATATACATGCTGCACATAAAACACAAGTGATCAGAAAGTTTGGAAATAAAAGGGTAAATAAAGACATAGGCAAATGCATCAAAGGAAAGCAGGAATAATGAATCTAACGACAGAGAAGGTTGAATTCAAAATGTAATCAAACAAGGAGCACTTACAATGAAGACACAACAGTTCTGAATATACACCTACATTTCTAACCAGTACACTGAATACGAATACCTAAACATGACACGATATAGCATTAGCATTTATAAAACAAGAACTATAGGAATAACAAGCTAAAATAGAGAAACAGTACCTGTATAAAACTTTAATTCACTTTTCCAAACCCCTGAAGAACAAGGACACAAGTAGAAGTAAGGATAACAGTAACACTATTTAACTACTTGTAAGTCTTACTATGCACCAAACGCTAATTTAAGTGCATTATATGTGCTAATGGATTGAATCTTTTTAAGAAACTAATGAGGCAAGAATTCTAATCAGAGCCAGTTTAAAGATGAGGAAAATAAAACACAGAGAGGTCAAATATCTTGTTCAAGGTAAAATAGTAAGTTAGGAAAGTTAGAAACTCGAACTTCACTAGAATGTCTTTATGGATTTCCCTCTTAACTGCAACTGCCTCTCATGTAGAAAGAGGTAAGTAAAGTAATGATAATGTAGGTCTGTTTGGTATATGTCAAACTTGTTGCCTGAATGCCTTCTTTGCAAATGCATATTTGTCCCAAATATTAAACATAGTTTACTAGGTCACAAAAATATCTCAAAACATTCTTTTTCTGCATCTATTGTGATGATCATGTGATCATTTAATTCTGTTTTTGTGGTATACTACATTTATTGACCTGCAGATGTTAAACCATCCCTGCATCCCCAGTATAATACCTACTTGATCACGGTGGATTATCTTTTAGATATGCTGTTGGATTTGGTTAGCTAGTATTTTGTTGAGGATTTCTGCATCTATGTTCATCAAGGATATTGGTCTGTAGTTTTCTTTTGTTGTTACATTTTCCCCTGTTTTTGGTATTAGGGTGATACTGGTTTCAGAATGCTTTAAGGAGGATTGCGACTTTATCCTTCGGAATACTGTCTACAGGGTTGGTACCAGTTTGTCTTTGAATGTCTGATATAATTCAGCTATGAATCTGTCTGGTCCTGGACTTTTTGTTGTTGGTATTTTTTAAATTACCATTTCAGTCTCTCTGCTTGTTATTGGTCTATTCCAAGTTTCCATACTTCCTGGTTTAACCTAGGAGGGTTGTATATTTCCAGGAATTTATCCATCTCCCCCAGGTTTTCTAGTTTAAGCAAGTAATGGTGTTCTTAGTAGCCTTGAATAATCTTTTGTTTTTCTTTGGTATTAGTAGTAATATCTCCCATTTTGTTTCTAATTGAGCTTATTTGGATCTTCTGTCATCCATTCTTGGTTAATCTCATTAATGGGCTATCAATTTTATTTATATTTTCAAAGAACCAGCTTTTTGTTTCCTTTTGCTTTTGTATTTTTTTTTGTTTGTTTGTTTCAATTTCATTTAGGTCTGCTCTGATCTTTGTTACTTCTTTTCTTCTGCAGAGTTTGGGTTTGGATTGTTCTTACTTCTCCAGTTCCATGAGATGTGACCTCAGATTGTCTATTTGTGCTCTTTCAGACTTTTTGATGCAGGCATTTAATGCTGTGAACTTTCCTCTTGGCACCACTTTTGCTGTATCCCAGAGGTTTTGATATGTTATGTCACTATTATCATTCAGTTTAAAGAATTTTTAAATTTCCACCTCGATTTCATTGTTGACCCAATGCTCATTCAGGGGCAGGTTATTTAATTTCCATATATTTGCATGGTTTTGAGGGTTCCTTTGGAGTTGATTTCCAATTTAATTCCACTGTGGTCTGAAAGAGGACTTGATATAATTTCAGTATTCTTAAATTTATTGAGACTTGTTTTGTGGCCTATCATATGGTGCATCTTGGAGAAAGTTCCATGCATTGAGGACTAGAATGTATATTCTGAAATTTTTGGGTAGAATGTTCTACAAATATCTGTTAAGCCCATTTGTTCTAGGGTATAGTTTAAATCCATTGTTTCTTTGTTAACTTTCTGTCTTGATGATCTGTCTAGTGCTGTCAGGGGATTATTGAATTCCCACACTATTACTGTGTTGCTATCTCATTTTTTAGGTCTGGTAGTAATTGTTTTATAAATTTGGGAGCTCCAGTGTTAGGTGCATATATATTTAGGATTATGATATTTTTCTTTTACCATTATATGATGTCTGAGATGGTTTGGCTGTGTCCCCACCCAAATCTCATCTTGAATTCCTACATGTTGTGGTAGGCACCTGGTGGGAGGTAATTGAATTATGAGGGCAGGCCTTTCCTGTGCTGTTCTCATGATAGTGAATTAATCTCATGAGATCTGATGGTTCTATAAGGGGGAGTTTCCCTGCACAAGCTCTCTCTCTCTCTCTGCCTGCTGCCATTCATGTAAGATGTGATTTGTTCCTACTTGCCTTCCACCATGGTTGTGAGGCCTCCCTAGCCACATGGAACTGTAAGTCCATTAAACCCCTTTTCCTGTATAAATTACCCAGTCTCAAGTATGTCTTTATCAGCAGCATGAAAAGCGACAATACAATGTCCCTCTGTCTTTTTTAACTGCTGTCACTTTAAAGTTTGTTTTGTCTGATTTAAGAATAGTTACCCCTGCTCACTTTCAGTGTCCATTTGCATGGAATGTCTTTTTCTACCCCTTTAAGTTTATGTGAGCCCTTATGTGTTAAGTGGGTCTCTTGAAGGCAGGAGATATTTGGTTAGTGAATTCTCATCCATTTTGCAATTCTGTATCTTTTAAGTGGAGCATTTAGGCATTAACTATAACATTAATTTACAGTTAATGTTAGTACTGAGATGTGAGGTGCTATTCCATTCATCATGCTATTTGTTGACTCAAAACCTTGGTTTATTTATTTACTTATTTATTGTATTTTTGTTTTATAGGTCCTGTGAGACTCATGCTTTAAAGGGGTTCTGTTTTGATGTGTTTCCAGATTTGTTCCAAGATTTAGAAATCCTTTAGCAGTTCTTGTAGTGCTGGTTTGGTAGTGACAAATTCTCTAGTTTTTGTTTGTGTGAAAAAGACTGTATTTTTTCTTCATTTATGAAGCTTAGTTTCACTGGATACAAAATTCTTGGCTAATAATTTTTTTTTTTTAAGGAGACGTAAGATAGGGCCCCAATCCCTTCTAGCTTGTAGAGTTTCTGCTGAGAAATTTGCTGTGAATCTGATAGGTTTTCTTTTATAGGTTATCTGGTGCCTTTGCCTCATAGTTCTTGAGATTTTTTTCCTTCATTTTGACTTTAGATAACCTGACGACTATGTGCCTAGGCAATGATTTTTTTATCATGTACTTCCCAGGTGTTCTTTGAGTTTCTTGTATTTGGATGTCTAGATTCCTACAAAGCCAGAAAAGTTTTCCTCATTTATTCCTCTAATTATTTTTCCACCTTTCAGATTTCTCTTCTTCCTCAGTAATGCCAATTATTCTTAGGTTTGGTCATTTAACATAATCCCAAACTTCTTGGAGGCTTTGTTCATTTCTTAAATTATGTTTTTCTTTGTCTTTGTGGGATTGGGTTACTTCTAAAACCTTGTCTTCCAGCTCTGAAGTTTTTTCTTCTGCTTGTTCAATTCTATTTCTAAGACTTTCTAGTGCATTTTGCATTCCTCCAAGTGTGTCCTTGATTCACAGAAGTTGTGATTGTTTTTGTTTTTTATTTATGCTATTTCACTAAAGAGTTTTCCTTTCACAGGCTGTATCATTTTTTTATATTATATTATATTTTATTTATTTTTTTGAGATGGAGTCTTGCTTTGTCACCCAGGCTGGTGTGCAGTGGTGCAATCTCAGCTCACTGCAACCTCTGCCTCCAATGTTCAAGTGATTCTCCTGCCTCTGCCTCTTGAGTAGCTTGGATTAGAGGCATGTGTCACTACACTTGGCTAATTTTTTTGTATTCTTAGTAGGGACAGGGTTTCACCATGTTGGTCAGAATGGTCTCGAACTCCTGACTTCATGATCCACCCGCCTTGACCTCCTGAAGTGCTGGAATTACAGGCATGAGCCACCATGCCCAGCTGTATCATGGATTTTTATTTCTTTAAGTTGGACTTCACCTTTCTCTGGTGACCTTCTTGACTAGCTTAATAACTGACCTCCTGAATTCTTTTTCTTGCAATTCAGTGATTTCATTTTGGTTTGGATTCATTGCTAGTGAGCTGATGTGATCTTTTGGGGGTGTTAAAGAACCTTGTTTTGTCATATTACCAGAATTGTTTTTCTGATTCCTTCTGGTAGACTGGGACTCAGGGGCCACTGTTCAGATTCTTTTGTCCCACGGATTGCTTCCTTGATGTGATGTTCTCCTTCTTCCCTGAGCAATGGGGCTTCCTGAGGGCTGAACTGCAGTGATTGTTTTTGTTCT